>JAOEHT020038566.1:0-14230 GCA_025448195.2 Parazoanthus atlanticus | reverse complement strand
TTATCATTTTCATTATTATTATTATTATTATTATTATCACTGTTATTAGTATTATTAGTGTTATTGTTATTAATACTATTATTATTAAAACTAATACCATTATCATTATTATTAATATTCAATATTATCCCGACTTGTCCTTAACTGGCCTATTAATTTTCTTATTACAAACGGTAGCAGCGTATTATTGAATGAATCCATAATCCCTTGGTAATTAGTTAATGTGGTTTTGACGTAATAATCTCGCCATGTTAAGTTTTATGGCCACCGTCTCGAATTTTTTAACGTCAGAAAGTCACCTTAACTTCTTTGCAAGTTGTTGAAAATGTCAGAAATGGTCTAGGTCAGTTAGATCTTTTGTTTCTGTGCAAAAATTCGTACTAAGTTACATTTTAAGAAAGTAGTTAATTTCTATGGAAAAATGTCAATCAAAATTTAGTTATCATGGCAACGAAAAGAGCTGTATAGCCGAGGGATTTTTTTAAAACTGTTTGCAGACCAATTAAAAGGAGAGTCAGAACGTTTCATAGTACTAGCTCTTATCGTTCTGAAGTAGCATTACAATTTGACTTAGAGTAGGAAACGGGCTCTCAAGTGCAAACTGCATATACCTTACAATAATAAGTGAACATAACTGAAACTGCGATATATACCTTTCCATGCAGATACCCTTTGTCACGCATTGAAAAGGAACTAAAAATGGGCAAAATATTCTCAAAAAACATTCTGTGGATTCTTCAGCAAGTTATCAATGGTCAGTATTCGTGTTGTTAAAACAATGTAAAACGTAAAACGCACAACAAACTATAAACAATTATGCCAGAATTTTCAAGTGCAAAATGTTATTAGCGCATTGCACAATGCTTTGGTAAACTGACTTGAATATCGTTTGTTATTTACAAGCGTAGGGACACATATATACACGTAAATACCTACCCAAATCTACATACAAACGTATATACATACATATTACCTGTTACCAATCTTCTGCGCGCCGGGTGGCACATAAAGCCTCCATACATACATACATACATACATACATACATACATACATACATACATACATATACACACATATAATGATACATGCATACAAACACATATACACATACATAATTACTTACATACATTACACATATATATACTTATATACATATATACATACATACATACATACATACATACATACAAGCATACAAGCATACATACATACATACAAGCATACATACATGCATACATACGTTCATACAAACATACATACATACATACATACACACCTGCTTGGTATACCACAAAAGATTGCAGGCAGTTTCCTCTATTAAAGGGGGCAATCGTCTTTTTTGCGGCAGTTACTTGTCCTCTTGTTTTCTTCGCCCGCAGGCTTGCTGCCGTTGTTATGGGCTTTTAGTTGTTTCTTGTCGTTGTTTTCGATAACTTGTTTAACGTTGCTCATGCAGCTGTAACTTACTGTAACAGTATTTATGTTGAATATTTTGCTGAATTTATTGCCTATTGGGAAGCATTTATCGGTGAGGTTGAAAGTTCCGTCCAGAAAGTTTACAACTTTTTTGTGTACCTCCATGGTTATTGGTAGTCCGCGTTCCTTGAATACAGAGCTGATCTCTTTCTTGGTTCTATCTTTTTATTTTTTGGGGGAGAAGGGGGATTTTTGGCGTGGCTTTTGCAATATCTTAATCTCAAAGTTATCACCGCCGATAGCAGTAATGAAACTCAGAGTTACGTTTTTAATACACGCTTTTTACTTTCAACAATATCCTAATATTAAAAGTTTTATTCAGCAATACTTAAAGATTTTAATACCATTTTATATTTACAATTTTTTTACCGACGTTTTCTATACAATTTCATATTTTACAATACTTTAAGACTAAAGAGTTTGCAATTATATTTGCAGATCCTGACGAGTGCAAACAGAGAACCCACAAATGCAGTCGCTTTGGCAAGTGTATAAACACATTATTGGGGTACGAATGTGAATGCCCAAGTGAAGGCCGATACATTGAACCCTACTGTGAAGGTATGGAGTGTGCTTCGCATCCAACCCGTTCTTTTTATCTTTAAAGAGCAAAGTCTTCAATTAGCGTTCGTTTGTAATAAATAATTTTTCTCTCAAAGTTACTATATATATTATATACATGTTATAGTTTATATACCAAGTTGCATGATGAATGGATATAGGAAGTGCAAATATCTATTACACACGACACAGAACTTTTCCTTCCGTTTGGACCGGCCGTGATTACTAGGATGTGCCTTAGCACTTCATACCCCTTAATTAATAGATCAAGCCCTTTTGCAGTTGCACATAGTCAATAGGTACGTTTTAACCCTATCTTGCACGCACTTTTTCGGGGGCTCCTGGTCACGGGAAGGACGAGGGTGGGAGTGATGGGGGGTGGGAAGTGTCCACCGACAGTACCTCGGATACTGTTAGAGCGAGCACAATGAAACTTGGAGGGTACGTACAACTTCTCAATCTAAGTAATTTGAATTATCTTTGGTGGACGTTTGACGTCATATGAGTTCGTCAAAATGTTTTGCGCAATTTTTATGACGTCACTAATATCACAAAAATGAGCCCAGAGGACATCAAAAAATGTTTGTTCACGCTCAGCTTACAAAAAAACATAAAAACACGGGAAAGAAAACTTGTAAAAGCACAGGAAGCCCATACTCCATTGGTGTTGATTGTGTCATGGCACCGAGCGAAATTTAAGGGAATATATGGGGATTTCGACTTTTACCGGTATCATAGTGAATATTTAAGTAAATAAACTTGTACTTGCCTCATGTGTTGTTGGTGTCTTTCTTGATCCGTAGGGGGCATTTGAAGCCATTTCGAAGAATTTTTCGATTTTTTCTTTCTCTATCCCCCACCCACTAAAAATCGTCGAAATGACTTGAAATCCCCACCACAGATCACGAAGGACACCAACATTACATAATGCAAGTAAAAGTTCATTTATTTAAATAATCACTATGATAACGGTAAAAGTCAAAATTCCCATATATTCTCTTAAATTTTGCTCGGCGCCATGGCACAGTCAATACTAATAGTATGGGCTTCCTGTGGTAAAAAGTTGTCAAAAAGACTAAAAGTCCGAATTTAGACATGAATTTAGACAAACATGCCTTTGAAAACGTTGTTGCCATGGAAACGCAACGCTTCTTCCATTAAAAAGATTGCTGGAAATGTGTTCTTTGGTAAAGTTTAGGAAAAGTCGTAAAATATGGTGGGTACTGCTTGAATAGGGAAGACGTTCCGTGCGGTTGAAATCAGCTAGGGCATTTTTTGCCTTTCTGTAAAATAGGGTTAAACTATCAGTATTTTGCCCATATGCTAGTTTGGAAGGAGGAAGGGCGGTCATGAATTCTAGTACTCTCAGTACTACCTTGAAAATTAATGTAGAAAATTGTGAACGACCCCCAACTTTGACAAAATTGAACACGCTCTTTTCCCTAGATTTCGATGAGTGCATTTCTAGAGTGTTTCCTGACAACTGTCATGAGGGCAGGCAGTTTTGTCTCAACATACCCGGTTCTTTCTATTGTGGCGGCTGTTACAAGGGATATTACAGGGTAAATGAAACGTATTGTGAAGGTAAGACAGTGACTTACTTATTGTGAAAATTGGATGATAACTTAGAGTATACATAATTAACACTATGTAATGTGAAGGTAGGATGATAACCGAGAGTATTACAGAGTTAACACTATGTCATGTGAAGGTACGGTGATAACTGAGAGAGTATACAGAGTTAACAATATGTAATGTGAAGGTAGGATGATAACTGAGAGTATACATAGTTAACACTATGTAATGTGAAGGTAGGATGATAACCGAGAGTATACAGAGTTAACACTATGTCATGTGAAGGTACGGTGATAACTGAGAGTATACAGAGTTAACACTATGTAATGTGAAGGTAGGATGACAACCGAGAGTATACAGAGTTAACAATATGTAATGTGAGCACACTGGTGATTCTATCGTCTAAACGTTTAAGACTGATAATGTTTCTTTTAATTTCGTGCGTGCCAAGGCAACGCACTGAATTATGTGATAATGAAACACATATCACGATTCCCAAAACAGGTATTTCCTGTAATTTCATTTTCCTACTGCAAATAGTTGAGAAAGTGAATGTAATTTTAAACTCAGTAGCATGAAAGTGACTACACTAAAATAATAGGTCATTTTTTCAGGTGAAAAATACAAATAAAATAATGAATGAAAAACCATATATGGGGAAAGGAGAGGTTGGGCGGAATCCTTCCCCTGGCTAGATAGTGTTATAACACTAATTATTCTGAAATGAGGATAATAACTGAGAAGAAAGTAGAATTGACGTTACTTATTCCGAAGGTACAGGATGATAACTGGGATTATGACAGATATATCGCCTTCTGATTGTGAAGGTAGAACTATAGTTCGGGGATTATATCAAATTTAACGCTACTTATTGTGAAAGTAGATTGATAATTGGGAGTATGGCAAATTAATACTATTTACGGTGAATGTTGGACTATATTCTGGATTGTAGTAGAATTAACCGCTACTTATTGTAAAAATAAGATGATAACTGAGATCATGGCGGAGTTAAGTCTAAAGGTAGGGTGATAACTGGGAGTCTTGCTGAGTAAACGCTACTCATTGTGAGGTAAGGATGAAAATGTGAAGTAAGCTTGAGATGAGTGTTGATTCAACGTGGATTATTTAAGTCAGTATTGTTTTTAAACATTGACTGAACGCATATATAAGACGCTTTTCGATGGTTTTTAAAATTCTAGATGTAGACGAATGTGCTGATAAAGAGACGAACATTTGTTTTTGGGACGGTAAACAATGCATCAACACCGTTGGAAACTATGAATGTGCTTGCGGTCAAGGACTTCGCAGAAGCAAGCAAAATCGCTGCATCGGTTAGTTCAAAGAAATGTTATAACTTGATAAATGTTTAAACTTTTAAACTAACTAGATTATCTTAGCACGTGATCAGTAGTAGAACAATTCCAGGGATGAAGAGGGGTAAGAGACTTCTGTGGCTCGAGTCAGCTGTTCATATTGCTTAAAAACGATAAATAAGCAATAGAATATTTTCTGAAAATTTTTATCTACCCTTTGTTGCTTCTACGAAAGCGCTTTGCAGTATTTAAACTTACGTCTTCTTTTAAACTACTAACTTGAAGTTTCCTGGCCAAGACCTATTTAACATATACACCAGATTTATACCTATTTTTTAACATTTTTCCTGACGTAATATGAATTTTTAACTTAAAACAATTTTTATTTTTTAAAAAAGATACTTTAAAAGATACTTTTAAGATACAGGGGATGTTTTTTCTTATAAAGAAACGTTTTGAGTTTAACTTTCATATTCCGCCAGGATAGAATTTATCTATTACAACTATATAATTACAATAATGTATTGTAAAGCACCACTTGACATACGGAAGTTTCTTCTTCTTCTTCTTCTTCGTGTTATTATCAATATTAATATCAATATTATTGTTAATGTTATTATTATTATTATTGCTCTTTTTTCACCAGGGTGTTTGTTATAGTTATTGGATAATTGTATTTTAATTGAATGAAAACAGCCTTTGATTTGCGTTCATTTGGTGTTTTGTATCTAAGATATAAATGAATGCGACTTGCAACCAGCTGTGTGTGGACACATCCCCAACGCTCAATGCATAAACCTCTACGGGGGCTACAGGTGTGACTGCCCCGCAGGGTTCAAGAAGGTCTTGAACAGTACCAACCATATACATAACTGTACAGGTGATCATTACTGTCTGTCATACAATGTTGCAGTATATAGAAACATATCAAACATTTTTGAAAAGGGTAATATCAAAACCCAAAGAGATGTCAAGAAGATCTGGTGCGACCTTTAAGAGTGGTATCGGCAATTTATATTATGAGATAAGAGGAGAAAATTTTAAACTACCAACTTAAGCACACTTCCAAAAAAAATTTATTTCGTGTTACGCTTTGGAATTTTTGGCACAATATCTCTGATTTCAGCAACTACTGTTTACTTAATACCAACAAGCTGTAAACATATATGTAATTCCCACCTATGTAAATACTAATACCTGCACAACACACATATAGCTAAAAAAGATAATAAAAAAATAAAAGAAACAGAGAAACTGTAGGTATTGCTAGAGCTTTAAGTTTCCTAATTTTTCATTTTTCTAGAATCATAAACAAATTTAAATTCAAAATGTCTCGGACGTAAAGCAATTGTGTGCGCTGGCGTGTGACTTTCTCTTGGCATTGTCTTTTCCACATTGTGTTTAGCAGTTTTCAATTAAAGGTCAACCTCTTCTTTAAAATACGTTTAAATGATAATTACTCAGAGATTGAGGCTTTTGGGGCCTCTAGCTACCAGTAGCAGTTAACCCATCACGTTTGTAAATGAAAAAATAATTAATCGAAATTAAAGGAGCTTTTAAAATTCCCAACTGGCGGGAAGCAATCCCGTCAGTATATGTGCAAATATGGCCCAGAGCCATTCTCGATCCCAGGTTCTTCCCTTGCCAGGGAACGCGGTTGGCCCAGAGCCAGGCATGAACATCGCCAAAATCGAGTATAGATCGGAGCCGAGACGGGGCTCGAATTCGGGACATCCCACTGCCTCCGGGATCATTATTTGGCCGTTGAAGTGAAATTTGTGTATTATAATGCAAACTATATTTAACGGACTTAACATCACAACAAACCATCTTTTTAGTCAACTGGTAAATTATTACAAACGTGGCAAGCTTCAAAACATAACGAAACGTCTGTAACTGGATGATTTTTAAGAGTTTTACTATTCTTTGCAGATCTAGAGTGTATGTATAGGTCAAAAGCCAAATCATTTTCAATAATGTTAGTATGGATTAATAAAAGACCAATATAAAGTACAGAAGGGGTTTTGGGAAGGTAGAGTCTAGATTTAGACAAAAGTATATCTATTGATTTGGAATTGTATTTCACTGATATTCCTTTTATGTTAAATTTTTATGAATAGTGTTAAGGAATCTATAAATACTCTATTTGTATTCAACAGTTTTACAGTCAATTTTCATAAGATTATCAGAAAGTGTATTCTTTTGCCAAGGTTTAAATAAAAACAACATTGTTAGTTTGCTTGACGTTAATGGATAGTTAATTTGCATTAATAAGCGTGTGACAAGTGACTTGTCTGTCAACTTACTGGTTTGTGATTGGTCGGTTAAACAGATATGGATGAGTGCACTCTTGAGCCGGGGATATGTCGTGAGAAGCATGAAGAATGTAAAAACATCCCGGGAAAGTACATGTGTTCATGTAAGGAGGGCTACGAACGTCACCGGGGGAAATGCCAAGGTAGGCAAGAGGTCAATTATAAGGAACCAGAAGGTCGGTACATCGTGTTATTTGTCCGGCCATCTTTTATACTTCGTCAATATCTAATTCAGGGAATAAATTGTGTGGTGGTTTGTGTTGCGTTGTATTTTGTTATGTGTTGCGTTTTATTTCATTGCATTGCATTGTGGTTGTGTTGTGTTGTGTTGTGGTTGTGTTGTGTTGTGTTGTGTTGTGTTGTGTTGTGTTGTGTTGTGTTGTGTTGTGTTGTGTTGTGTTGTGTTGTGTTGCTGTGCTGTACTGGTTTTCAATCCGTTCTACTGATAATAAAAATACTTTATAGAGCGCTTTTTCCTGGTGAGTCCTAAAGCTCTTTACAATATTAAAAATTCAAAACATAATAATCTTTCTAGAACAGTAATAGGAGTCAAAACTGCTTATAAGACAAGATGCGCAAAAAATTCTAACTTGTCTATATCAGAATAAAAATGATGTGTAAAGACTAAATAAATTAAACAAAAAGCTTTCTTGAATTAAAATGTTTTATTCTCGTCTGTTGGATTATGATCGCCATTGTGTTATACTCCGTTACATTGCCTCATATTATTTCCTCAATACAGAAAAACGCCCACACTTCACCATCAACTTTGGCCTTGCTTCCTTCCTGACATCGCGAGGTGCCTATGCTCTGGTACGAGTGCCCGGTGGATTGCCTTACTGTGGAGATACTTATGACAAACTTTGAGTACGAATTTCTTTCTTTCTTCTTCGTAAGTTTGTATCTCTGCCCCTGTCACACCACTGTCAGATTATCGCTGTTTACACTAGTCAGTCTAATCACTGGTGTGGAAGCATAAATAACTCTAATCTCATATTGTTTCAACCCACAGATACATTCCAACGGCTTGATATCAATAGGTCAATACTACAGTAGAACAAACCCCAAAAGTCTCGATAGCCTGAGGCGGAATGTGCTGGCTCCGTTTTGGGCTAACAGCGATGTTTCCGACAATGCAAGGATAGCATATCAGGTACTTGACCGCAGTGAGAAAGACCAAGCAGAGACAATGGATGACGTGTCGAAGTTTATCAGCGACAGTGAAAACCTTGACAGCTCCTTTAATGCAACCTGGGTGCTTATTGTTTCGTGGCAAAACGTCTCTCCGTTCTCTACGTCTAGATGGATTTTGACGTTCAATCCGTTTTTTTGGCCTTATTTCTTCTGGTCCAGGTCCAATCCTTACGAGGACGAGGTGAGTCCGTTGTTATTTCAACTTGTTATTTCAACTCTCTCTTCCCTGTGCCACTGAAATTAATAAAACGCATACTCATAAGTCGTGGCAAAATTCTGCTAGTTGTTGGTAGGTGGTGTTGCAACACTTTTTCAACTTATCAGCTTTTGTACTCCCATCGCAATTTTGTTGTCATGGCAACTCGACAGGGTCTCAGATGAATTTTGCTTTTAGTATTCAACTGCATTTTACACAAAAGTGAGTTCAGTGACCCACATTATTTTATTGTGTTAAATTAATTTGCACAGCATAGTGAACATTTTAGATACATTTTTTAAAAACCTTACCGTTTGGTTTTAGCGCCACCTTAAAAATTCAGCAAATTATGGGAAGAGATTGTGAACAAGTTTCTTACAATATAGCCTTAGTGTCGTCTATGGCTCCAAGAACTTGTTTGCTTTCCTGTCTCTCTTTCTTTACCAACCACACGTCGTTTTGTACATTTTCCCCAATTCTCTTAACCCCTCCCTTCCCGTACAAAATCACGTGATCAGTTAATTAGTAATACCTCACTAAAATTGCTATTTGTTAAGCCACGCTACGTTTTTTATTCTGGGCGTTTACTTTCAACGTTTTTCATTTGGTTAGAATTGTAACGCAAGTATTAGTGGGCGCTAAAACTTTCAGGCAGTGACACACATTGGATGGCTTCCCATAGAGGAAGAAGAAATCTAAAGCTCAATAAAATTCGTTGGCTTCCCAGGACAGAAAGGAGAGATATAAACCTCAAAAAATTACCTTTCAAGGTAGCTGGCCTGTCACCCTGACGGTGAATACCTCAAACTTGAGGTGGGAACTCACACGATCGGGAATATTTTAAGACAATTTTGCGAAACGTTTAAACAACTTACCTGCAATAATTAGAAGATGAGAAGAGATGTTTGGGAGGAAGTTCGAATGGGGTGCATGATAGGCGGTGGTATGGGGTGGTGGTGCAAGAAAGGTTTTAATGTCAAACAATAAATCACTATTGCTCTAATTTTTTGTGGTAAATAATCCAAATGTTAACGTCTTTTGTTATGTTTGACTTTTTATACAAGTATTTTATAGTATTTAGTGATGGATCCGTTATTAAAATCATCTTCATCATCATTATCATTATCATTATAGTTATTATTATTTTATCAATAGCTATATATTAAGTAATAGATCCTTTTAAATAAATTTTTCTATTTTTTAACGCAATGATGTTTATCTCTTTTAAAATAATTACAAACAATTATAAATAGGTTTTGAAGTTTTTGATAAAAATTATTATTATTATTATTATTTTTATTATTATTATTATTTTTATTATTATAGTTTCTAAATTAGATCACATCTTTCTCTTTAGAAAAACACCTTTGGAGCAGTCGTAGCCACAAACGGAACTCACACCTACGCAGTGTTCACCTACGAGGATATGAACTGGCACCGAACGTACCTCAGGCGAAAAGCAGCTGTTGGTTTTGCTACAGAAGACAAGTTGTGCAAATACCAAGTTCCCGGATCTTTTGAAAAAGAAATCTTCGACATCGACGACAAAAAGTTCCAGGACAAAAACGGCAAGGAAACGAATGGGCTGGTTACGTTTTCTCTCAACTCAGACAAAATACCGCCGATAAATGATTTGCAGAGGTAAAGTGTTGTCTTAGATAATGTGTGAGACAAAGAGATGTTAACGATGAGTTTTTGTGCATTTTGTAAGCTTGTCTACGTTAATTTTACTTGGGTTTTTGTCAGTATTCCTTGAAGGAAACAAGGTAATCACGTGTTTTTGTTAGTCCTATTGGTAAATGGATCTAATTTTGCATGATTAAGGCAAAGATTATGAAGTAAAGTTAGAGCAACATAAAACAGTTTTGGCTAGTTTGACAACTTATTATAGGGAAAACAATTTTAACGAGATCACATAGATTGCCGTGTTTCACTGTAGCGCAGAATTTGTGAAAGTTGGATCATTCCTGCATGGTAATGAGCAATATTTGTCTACAACTTGCAGTGCAATGTTGACGATAGCAAAGTTTTGCAACTTGATAGTTGGATGCCAGATGCGATTGTAACTGGAATACATTTTTTTGTTAGTAATCACGTGGGCTTATAACCAGGGGATTATTTACCGCGGCTTATAACCCGGAGGGCATACAACTGCCGAGAGGGCTAATTAACGGGAATCTTAAAGCAGGATTCTATTGTATTACTATATTACAGCAAGTGAACTTGCGGCCCCTTTTACAATATATTTTAATCCAAAATAGTGTTGCATGCAACAAACAAGCCCTTGTATCATTATGTTTCTCTAATCTCAGATGTGTAGACTGGTACAAGAATGAACCAGATCCAGAATGGGCAGAGGACTTGCCCCAGTGTCCTTGTGACGAAATGGCCGCTCGGTACAATCCCGAATTTGGTTTGGTTTTTGATGGAGCATTTCAGAAGACTTACGAGTTAACTTTCCCTGCTGGAGATGAATATGGTCAGCGGTGTGTTTATCGGCGCTTTTTCTTCGAGAGAAGCTATTCACTGGTAGTGGGATCAAACATCCGGGGCTCAGCACAGCGGTATCATCCGAGCATGCGCGATGAACACAAGGTTTATGACCAAGACCCATACTACTGGTGTTGCGCATCCACAACAACTGACAACAGGTAAACTTGTAGGGGAGGTTAAGAGAGAAATTTTTCGTTTTGACTTTTTGAAATTGCTATATATTTCAAAATTTCCTGCAAATCAAAATGTTCATCTTTTCTTAACACAGACACACGCACACGCACTTGCACATGCAACATGCAAGCGCAAACATACACACACACATACATACAAACATACATACACACATACATACATACATACATACATACACACATACATACATACATACGTACGTACGTACATACATACATATACATACATAGACACAAACATACGCACACATACGCATGCACGTACGCTCGCACATATTTACGTACAAATATAGACTGCATACTTACACACATACATATACACACAGTCACATAAACAACTGAGTGATCGGTTTGTTGAAGGGACAATAAAGTTGAGTTTCATATCGGTAAAACTTCATAAAAACCCAAACTAATCCATACTACATTTTCTGTCTACGTTCTATAAACCAACAGTAAAGAACATTACGATTCCTACGCATTATCTAACTGAACGACGGAATAGAAGCAAAACAAAGATCCTGCTAACTTTGGCTTGCAGTCGGCAGTTTCGTACCTAGCTGTTAATCATAAATGTATACACTCTTTTTTTTTTGTAAGAACGTCTAATTTTGGAGCTGAGGCTGAGTGTTCTTAAATATTTTTTGGGAATTTCTGCCTCAAATGTTCTTTAAATGTTCTTATATAAATCAGTTAGTACACGTAAGTGGGATGTAAACATCCACTAGCACAAACTAGCTGGAAGTGGAAATTAGCATGTGTACCAAACACTTTTGCTCTGTCAGGCCTGACACTGTTTATCTAAAGATATATTACCTGCAGAGATTTCCATTTGTTATACAATGTACATGCAATCAATTTACATGCAATGAACATTAGCTGTAACACGTAAATTTAGCTAGTTGGTTTGCAGTAACAGTGAAGAAATGAATTATTTGCATGAATTTGTACTGTATCCGAAAAATTGTTCTTCTCCTCAGCCTAAGGTATGTTCTTAGCATGTTCTTAAATTTTGGGCAAATCTCAGCCTCAATGTTCTTATAAAAAAGGTTCTTATAAAAAAAGAGTGTATAATGCTGTAAGGAAATCGCTTCTACAAAACAATTCTTACTGCAAAAAAGGACTTCATTCCTGCTAGACAGGATTTAAAATGATTTAGTTGATCCCTTCAACTTTTATTCCAGATTCTGTGAGTTTTATTATGAGAAGAGACCTTGCAGTGAATGCGGACTGTCTAGGCCGCCAACAAACTGGGCAACAAACACTTGGTTTGGAAATCGCCGACGTCCAAGGTTTAGATTTCGCAATAGGAGATCACCACCCAGGCCATTTTTTGGTAAGCCTGTGCGCGTGCGCGATCCCCATACTAACGTTTCCAAACTCCGTCATTCTCTTCCCCAGACCCCAGCTGTTTCTCGCACTGTGCGCTAATCCAAAATCAAAGTTACTCGTCTATTGAGTAAATAATGTTGTTTTCATCGTCAAGCCATTCTTAATTATCAATCAAGTCATTTCTAAAATAACAACGTGACAACATTACCTTTGTAATTGATTAGTCCAAGAGCTTCCACCTCCTGGACGAAAACGTGGTTAAACAGATTATTTTATTTTATTGCATTGTATTGTATTGTATTGTATTGTATTGTAGTGTAGTGTAGTGTAGTGTATTGTATTGTATTGTATTGTATTGTATTGTATTGTACTGTATTGTGTAGTGTAGTGTAGTGACGTAGAGCTACGAAAAATTTGAATTTGAAATATAGGAGTGGGGCTAATCGTCAATCCTGCAGCACGCTGGTACTGGTTTGTGAAGACGCGGCTCACAAGGTCAAACCGAAAGCGAATGCAGGCACCTACAGCAACCGATATGCTACAGTCCATATTTGACCTCAGAGCACAGTCTACAGTAGTTTGATTAAGATGTATGTAGGTGACAGCTAGACCATGACACCGGGATTACCCTACTCTTTTAGAGAAGTGCGTGGGCATGGTACTATTTGGGTTTAGATCTTATCAAGGATTATTGGTTTTTGTGGTATTTTAGGGGATTTTGAACTGTTGGTTTCATTTACAATTTTTGTCACTGATGTAGCGAAGAATAACTAAGCCGTGTTTTAATTCTTTCTTCAGCATTCGTATTTGGGGATCCGCATATCACCACACTTGATGGCGTCAAGTACACGTTCAACGGCCTGGGCGACTACGTGTTGATTAGCGTTAACAACACGTATGCTTTCCATGGCCGAACCGCCAGACCTAAAACCCCTGACGGACCAGCAAATGCCACCATCTTTTCAGGATTTGCTATTTCTCAGGCCGGGGGAGACACTGTACAAGTAAGCCGTGGAGCTTTAGCCGGCTGGGTTTCAGGGCAAGAAAATGAAATGGTCGTTGTTAATGTTACGTTGTATATTATTTATTCAGAGGACAGTAAATTTTAGTTAATTCGTAATTCGTCTTCTACACCGCAACCGAATATAACTCTTTAAACATTGAAGTGAGAGTCTTTCTTGTTTACAAATGCTCAAGTCTAATCTAAAGAGTTTTATCAAAATACTTAAATTTCACCATTGGCTATATAGTTTTATTCACTTTTTTAAAAAATATTCTCCCTTTTCCTATACATTTTCCTTTCCGTTTTATTTTTCTTGACCTCCCTAAAAATGTTGTGAAAGTGAGAGACCGGCCTCAAGGTGAAGTTACTACTACTATTGTTATCATTCTCAATATCATTATCATTCTCAATACCGATATCATTATCATTATCATTATCTTTATCAATATCTTTATCATTTTCATTTTCATTATCATTATCATTATCATTATCATTAGCATTAGCATTATCATTATCATTATCATTATCATTATCATTATCATTATCATTATCATTATCATTATCATTATCATTATCATTA
>JAOEHT020038458.1:0-14231 GCA_025448195.2 Parazoanthus atlanticus | reverse complement strand
GCGGCCCTAAAATACCAAGTTTTTCTGTGAAAAATTTGATATCAACTTTCTGTAAGAGCTTCAAGGTACAACTTTGCATGCTGTTTACAATTTATTATAATTTAAAGTACCATATTTAGTTAATTAATCGCAGGTTAGAGTTGTGATGATGTTGTCTTTGGTGACTTTTAAAAAATTGCCAGTCATTGCTGGGGAAAAGCGGTACAGCCACTGGGGAAAGTCGGTACTATTTAACGCTGCAGCGGCCTTAAGAAAACACTGAATTTGGTTGCAAATGGTTCTGTTATGTAGCAAAAGAGTAGCTTTGTTCAAGCTGAAAAGTTGTACTGTGTCACTGTCTTTTGTTGAGGATAAAATGAAAAAATTACACAAACTGCGACTTGATCACTAAAGATTGAAACACGGTAAGTGGGCAAAATCTTTGTTATTCACTCACAAGTATT
The DNA here is from genome assembly GCA_025448195.2 of Parazoanthus atlanticus. Taxonomy (NCBI): domain Eukaryota; kingdom Metazoa; phylum Cnidaria; class Anthozoa; order Zoantharia; family Parazoanthidae; genus Parazoanthus; species Parazoanthus atlanticus. The sequence continues at coordinate 13,788 of JAOEHT020038458.1, read as the reverse complement.
CTCAAACACCGTATAGGGCCAAATGGGGCAGTTGAGGGCAGATAAGTGTCATCCACTCACACGTATTCTCAAACACCGTATAGGGCTAAATAGGGCAGTTGAGGGCAGATAAGTGTCATCCACTCACAAGTATTCTCAAACACCGTATAGGGCTAAATAGGGCAGTTGAGGGCAAAATAAATACCTCCTCTAATTCTGCTGATTTTTCATCAAGCTCCTTCTTAAGCTCCTCTCGCTGCTTTTCAAACTTTTCAGATTTCCCCTCAAGCTCTCCAAAATCTTCCCTCAGTTTTTCAAATTTGATAGCTTTTTCTTCAAGCTTTCTTATTTCTTCCCTCTGATTATCAAACTTTGATAACTTTTCTTCCAGGAGTTTCATTTCCTGCCTTTGACTGTCAAACGCCACTGCTTTTTCTTTCAGATTTCTTATTTCGTCTTTCTGCTTGTCAATCACAGCTTGCATTTCCACAGTCTTTCCTTCATCTGTTTGTTCTTGGTTTCCCAGACTCTTTGTTTCTTCTCTTAATTTTTCTACTTCAATCCTAGCCTCTGCAAGTGTAAGTTCAAGCCTCTTAATATTGTTATTTCGAGTTATCAGTTGAGCATTCTTCTTGTCAAGTGCTTTAGTGGCTTCTTCCAACTGCTTTTGAAGGTTAGCAATAACAGAAGAATTGGAATCTGCATTGTTGGATTTTTCCTCTCTCTGGGCTTCTGTTCGTGTTTCCTCTAGGGTCTTCAAAAGTCTCTCCTTTTCTCTAACAGTACGTTCCAGTTCTTTGCATTTGTTTTCAGCTGCCAGCATCAACTCACCTATCCTCTGCTTGTCTTTGTTTAACTTATTTTCCCGAGTAATACCTCTTTCCGTTTCCCTCACAGCTTCATCTCTTGCCTTCTCCAAATTTCCTAGTACTTCATCCTTGGATTCCACAATGCACTCAAGCTCTTTCGTCTTGGCTTCAGCTGCTTGTAGCATCTCCTCGAGTTTCCCTTTCTCAAATTTCAATTCATTTTGTATCTCCCTCTCATGTTCAATTGTCATTTTCTTATTTTCCATGCTGGCTAGCCTCGCTTCGTTAACCTTCACAAGCTCCTCGAGATCTTTCACGGTTGCCTCGGCCATCTGTAAAGACTCTTGCTGTTTCTCTTTCTCAGACAAAAGCTTGTTCTCTTTCAATTTCAAACTTTCATTTTCCACTCTTGCATTCTCTAAACTCTCAGTAAGATCTTGTTTGGATTTCAAAAGTTCTTTGTTTATGTGTTCTGTTTCAAGCAACATTTCTTGGAGCTTTGCATTCTCAGATTTCAGTCTCTTTTCTTTCTCCAATTCCAATTCCGTTTCCTGTGCGCTCTCAGCCAGGGACTCCTTGGATCTCGAGATGACCTCCTCAAGTTCTCCATTCTTGGTTTCTGCTTCATCAAGACGCCTCTTAAGATCGTCTCTTTCTTGGATTACCAGCTTTTCTTCATTGATAACATTTGCGGCCTCCATTCTTGCTTTCAGTTCAGATTCTTGTATCGCGATCATAGCTTCTTCTTTGCATTTCAACTAAAATGACAATAATGTATATATACTTGATTAACGATTTAAACCTTATTTCAGATTCAAATGCAACTGGCACGCAAGTTGATGCATTTGGTTTTGAAAACTGAAAAAGAAATCAACGCTAAAGTTTCACCCTGCCATTCCACTAAAAAGGGGCACATTTCGATGAACTTCGTCTCGCAAACCGTGATAACCCTCCTTAATGACCCTTTACAACTAAGCATTTTTACAGGTGCCTTTATCCAAGAGAAATTATCACCCGTTTAAAACTTGCAGTGAATGTATCTTTGCATGTTTTGCAAATGTTCCATATTCCAAAAGGAATCCTAACAACACTCTTTCACACACACACACAGAGTGCATTTACATATATGGGGTTTGATCAACAAGGCTTGATAATATGTTATGTTTTCGCCGTAGGGTTAGGTGAAAACCTGACCTTTGGAGCGTTAGATTTTCGTCTTAGCAAACTGGGCCCGGTTGTTCAAAGAGTGGATAACTTTATCCAGTGGATAAATCCCTGTCCAGCGGATAAAATTGACGCGTTCTAAATTTTAGTTGGAAAAACGAGCAAATTTTATCCGCTGGATAAAGTTATCCACTCTTTGAACAACCGCGCCCTGAGGAATTGTGGAGAAATACTCAAAACGTTGGCTTTACACTTAATCTTATGTCGAAAAACACACCATATCAACCCTCGTTAGTCAAACCGTATGTTATTAAAGTATATCTAACAAAACGAAAACTAACAGTTACATTAACCTGCTTTCGAAGCTCTGAACATTGCTGTTCCAACTCTACCAGCTTCTCTTGGACTTCTGACTTTTCTTTCCCGATTTCCTGAACGCGCTTGGAGTAGCTCTCTTTCTCTTCGGCTAAACTTGCTCTTGTCTTTTCAAGCGACTGTACCAAATCTTTCATTAACGTGTCTTTGTTCTCAAGTTCTCTCTCAAGCTCTTTAAGTTTAACACCAGCATCCCCTAACGCACTGGGATTTTCTGTATTTTCTCGTGGAGTGTTGGTGGCTGCACGTGAGCCCGCGGTACATTTGGCTTCTTCCAGCTCCTTGGACAGCTGTTTCACCTGTTAGAAACAAAACGAGGGAAAACAATCTTTCAAATGACATCAGTCCAACTCAACCATGGTTTAACGACTTTAATCATAGTAAATGACAACTAAAGAGCTGGGTTCAACAAATAGGCACCTGAGAGATCCCAGTTTGCGAAACGATCATTGACTTCAATTATGTTGGAATGCAACATAATTGTGTCTTACAGCAGCACGACACTGGGTCGTTCATGTTTGCTTTTATATCAGCATTGAATTTGTTAGACTGACCTTTGTGGTCAGTCACTTACTTGTGAGTTTAAAGTTTCCACGAATGTTTCATGGTCACTCAAGGCTGCACTGTGCTCGCGAATATTCGATTCCAGCTTCTGTATCTGTTCATCCTTAGCAACCAACAGTTCTTTCACTTCCTTCGCTTCACTCTCCTTGTCTTCTACAGCCTTCTTTAGACGGGCGATCTCCTCCTTCTGATTCTTGGAGCGATCGCTGTCCTCCAGAACAGCTTCTTCTAACGAAGCTTCCAGAGTTTTGATTTCGTCTTGGGAGTTCCTCAGCTGGTTACATTTCTCAGCCACCCTCGATTCTAATTCTTTGATTTTCACCACGGAATTTGAAACGTTTTCTGAGGATACAACGCAAATATCATAACAGTACTTTTCACTATTTCATTTTATGTCTCGCGTGGTTAGCCCTCCCTTTGCAGGACTGCAAAATTTTGACTAAATTTAGATAAAGTACTATTGTAAGTCTCCAGGATTCTATAACTTATGTGGGAATTGAGCTCATAGTTACACAAATAAGTCAAGCATATTCATGATTGTTTAGAGTTGTAACAAATGTCATTTAATGAATACTTTGTATTTTTTGACTAAAAAGAGCTACTGAGTGAATCTGTTAAAGAACAATTTATCATTATCAATATTAAATATGGACAAAACACACTGATTACGCTTCGCTTCTTTTATTGTCAAAATAAGGTTTGTTCTAGCACTGTATCTGTACCACCTAAACATTTATAAACTTGTAATCTGGGTTTCTGTATTTTTCATGGTCCTTACTCACCAGGATCAGACTATTTAGCCAAACGATAAAAGCAACTTTTTGCTGACCGACTGACTAGCGGAATGAAGCATAATTAGTGGTAAGCTGTGTTCTTTAGGTATTTGATATGTGTGGCAACATTTTTAGACTGGTTGCTTGTCAACATCTGTTTTGGAGGTAACGGTAATCCTCGTTTTACAAACATGATGCAATAGGAAATAACCATCAAGCAGTTATTACAAGGGTTCTTCCTTTGGACCAGGGTGTGTGTGTACGTCAGTGTTCTTTACCTTGGGCCAGGGTGTGTGTGTACGTCAGTGTTCTTTACCTTGGGCCGGGGTGTGTGTGTGTACGTCAGTGTTCTTTACCTTGGGCCAGGGTAGAATTTCAGATATTTTTCCAGGATATTTCAAAGTCTGTGGAGCTTTTCAAGTGCATTGTACACTCGAAAAAAGGCCACCGAAATTCGCCAAATACCAAATATACCCACATCCCAACGAACGAAACGACAGCACAGGTATCACATACATGCACAATTTAACTGCGCTAACTTACACGAAGTACCTAATTCGGTCATTATCCATCAAAACTGGCAAACTTAACAATCTTTGAGCCAACCAAGCAAATCACTTTGCAGCAAATTTAAGGATCTTTCCAATATGTATGTAATCGCAATAAAGATATCCTTATACCATGGAATCCAAGGCCTTAACAAATCAACAAAATTTCAAGTGGCGTACAAATCATAGATCACTCGCAAAGCAGAACTTTGTTTTCAGGTGGCCAACTATCGTTTTAAGACGATGAATATTATCATTGTCGCTATTGGATAACTCGTTCTCAAAGAAGAATCCATAGCTGTTTGTCTTATTCAGACTATGATTCTCCAAAATATTCATTTGAATTATCGCTTCTTAGAGCCCCTATATATAGTTGTTGTAACATTTTCTGGTATTATCCGTATTTATTATATGGCAAAGCTACTTCGCGCGTTCTGATTGGTTCTTGAGCGGTCTGGATCCCTGCCCACGGGCATTACGGGTTATTGTTAATGACCTACGCGCTCGTATAACCGGGTGTGCGAAGTACAGAACTTCCGCTTGCGCGGTGCTATTGTCGTTTTAGCAAAATGCCATATAATTAAATACTTACTAACCTCGAACGTTCGGTCTGTACGAGGAATATCAAACTTCGGCCTTGACGCATTGACCTCGCTATCGCTCGGTCAATACAGTAAGGCCTCAATTTGATATTCCCCGTACAGACCTTACTCTCGGTTAATCAGTAGTTATTCAAAGTAGCAGTCCCACAACTATATTCTACAAGTATATAATTCACGGACACAACATTGAAACAAAATCAACACATTTGCTTTATTAAAATAGCTAGACTATACTCATGTTAATTATATATTGAAATTCCTAGTTCCACGAACGTACACTGAAGCATTGTTAAGAATTATTAAATACAAACATCTGGTTGTTGAATCACAAGCTTCTTGATAGATTCCACAGCTGATGGTTATTATCTCATAGCCATCAATCATGCATTATATGGAAAAACAGCTGTTTCCACAACAACAAAAAATTCGAGGAGTTACATATGAGAACGGAGTTTCTCAGTCTTAAAATATATTGATTTCACCAGTTAAAAGAAACATCGCTACAGTTTGAGTACTACATAACAATTAGTCGAAAGCTATTAAAATTACAGGCTTGTGTATTTATGGTTCTTACTGTCAATAAATACAATGTTAGACTATTAGCACTTTTTAGTTTACATTACAGTATTCTTGCATTAATAATAATTGAAATCTAGGAAGTAATCCGGCAATAAGTCCATGTTATACGAGGCAATTTTCCTCGTAACTCGCAATGTTTCGCCATTGCGAAGCAAGTTTCAGAATAAATTGAGCGAGTAACATCCCCTCTGCAACTTGCTACGCAACGAAAAAGTGCGAAGCAAGTTGTAGAAAAAGTTGAACAATCTTTTACTTCTTGCAACATTGCGAAGTCAGTTGCAGCGTGTAACATGTCTACGGCAACTTGCAATGCTCTGTTGTCGTGAGCGTTGCATAGCAAAGTTGCAAGAAAAAATTGCCTCGTACAACATGGCCTTGAGTTTTCTGTTTTGCAATGCAGGTTTGGATTTCTGTCCCAGTTCATACAAATGTCTTCATAGTAGTGCGGTTTCTTTTGGCTGCTTGTGACCTGGTGACCACTCGACGATTCTCTTTATTACTCAGTTTAGCGTTGCCTACGAATAATGAACAAAAAGTAGACAAGTCACGAAAAAGCTTTTTTCCTTGGAGTATTTCTTAAAAAAACGATTGATAATTGATAGTAAAATTTGTTTGCCATTTTGCTGATTAAATTTCCATCAGTTTGAGTATTTTTTGGCTTTGGATGCGTGTTTTAAGATCATGTGCTTATTAATAAATGCTATACCAATCTTGTTTACCAAAAAAGTTGTATGCATCAGCAAAGAGATAATTATTGAGCCAGTCATTACTCAGTGTGATTCTATATTTCAAAAAGCAAAATAACATATTATAATTGACACTTAAATAACTGTATTAGGTTTGACAAAAGGATAAAATTAAACAGCAACTGGACTGTACCAGCCTACTATTTTTGCATCACCTTTCATCATTCTTGCAAGAAATTGCCTACCCAGGATTCCCAACCTTAACATGAAATTCAATTACTTTTCAAGAATTTGCGAGCAGTTTCTAGGACCTTCTGCGGTAAATAAAACTTGAAGTTTTGGATTTTTTAAAATAAATTTCAAACTTTTTAACATTTATTTTTCGGATGATGTATACACGGCAACCACTGATTCATGTATTTTCAAGGACCGTGGAAGCGCTGCTATTTGTGTACATACTGAGGTACTGAACTTTTCCTATGTGGTCGATGCCTCAACATTAAGTTTAACACTGCGATATTGTCTTGAAAACGTAAAGAAGGCAAATTGAACCAGTGCGAAGTATTTAACGTGCAGTTAGCTTAAAGTTGGAACATGTGTCATCCACCTGCCACGTTTGACTTTGAAATGCAACTGAGTAGTAAAGACGAACCGTCAGTGGTTACCATGGGCACGACTCAGACTGTTCATTTGAAAGATCCTTAACATTGGTTGGTGCATAACACGAAATAACGAGCCTCGAATACAGTTTCCGTGCAGTTATGGGTTAGCTAGATTAATGTAAAACAATTTTACAAAATTAGTAAATAGTGCAAATTAAACATAACACATTTTAGAACAGCAAGTTTTAATATACCGTTTAAAAAGGGCAAAACAGAAGCACTCACCTCGCAATTCTGTGAGAACTTGATCCTAAAAACAGAAAAAAAAATAATTGAGTTTGGCAACACATCACCATGTACTAAATGAGTCATATATATATATTAAGAAGTCTGTGGCAAGATGGCTACAGTCAGAAGGAAATCGATTATCTGTTTGCTAATATAATTTTGATTTTCCAGGTTTGGATTTTAAAACGTTGAAATTCCATGACTTTCCAGGTTTTCATGACCCGTAGGAACCCTGAGTACACAACTTGGGGTCTCTCGCTTACCTGTTCTTTTCTCAGGTTCTCATCATCTTCTAATGCCTTCCTCAGCTTCAATATTTCTGATTCCTTCTCTGCAAATGCTTCACCGGCATCGTCCAGTGTTTGTTGGAGTTCAGCAATCTGTGCATTTTGTAGTGCGATTTGATTGTTTGCTTCATTCAACCTCGCTTGCAACTCGATTACAACCTCAGAATCCTCCAAACTTTCCTTATTCGCTTCTTTCTCTTGTTTCAACTCTTGTCTTAGTTTGGCAATTTTGGCATTTAGTTCCTGAATGAGATGGTCTTTCTCCTGAAAATAAGGAGAGCGTAGTAAAACGTTACAGGATGTTATGTTTCCCCAAAATACACAAAAAGAGGGCGATATGCTGGCCAATACGTTATATTAAAGAGGTTGAGCATATAAGAGAGCAAGACGTTTTTTTTATAGTTCAACTTAACGTTTAATAACACACCTTACTTTACGTTCAAGAAGCCAATAGTTGTTCTTATTAAGTTTCCAGATTTTTAACTTTAAAAGTATATCTCCTTTGACACAGGTTTATATTTTTGAACCGTGTACATACCACTAGAGCTCTTGAAGAACGCGATGATGGCTGCAATGTCAAGAAATCAAACTGATGCAGAAACAATCGTCAAGTTGGATTAATGACCCCATTTCGTTGACTTTTATTGATTTGTCCACCTATCTATCATTGCCAATTACTCTCTAACTTGCTCAGACGCCAAAAGTTGTTTTAGTAAATGAACAGCTCCATAACAAGACTCAATATGTAATACAGTGAAAGGTCTGAACCCGGGTGAGTCAATGTTTGTAGTTGGTTGATCGGCTGGTGGCCTGAACTTAGCGGCTACCTTAATCTGTTAAAACTTGATTAACGTGAAAAGTCAATGAACCACTAACCTATAACTGCAATTTGATGTTTGCGGTACTAGAAGTACAAACCTCTATCTTAAAATCTCTAATGTCTGTTTTCGAACTTCTCAATTTGTTTTTAAAAATATCATGCAAAACTGCAATCTTACGCCTTTGCTCTCAACAACTACAACACTTCAAGTTACTAGGGGTAATGGGAGGTTTTCCGTGATGACGTCATATATTACCACTACCAGAATGCTTTGCCCACTTTCTTTTGTAAGATAACCAGTTCCAATTGTTCTACTATCCTCGTGAGGGAATAAAGATTTGAATAAGAAAGAATATTCGTAAAGCATTCTGGTACTGGTAGTAAATTGACGCCATCATGCAAACCTCCTATTCAGGAAACCATTTATCGTCTCTTCTTTATTTAGCCGTAAATAAATGAATTATTAAACTATTATTATTATTATCACTATTTGTTATATGGCAAAGATACTTCGCGCGTTCTGGATCCCCCGTAATTCCCACGGGCATTACGGTTAATTGTCAATGACCTACGCGCGCTCATAACCGGATGTGTAAAGTAGAGTTTCCGCTTGCACGGTGTTATTGTCGTTTTAGAAAAAATGCCATAAAATAAAATACTTATTAACCTCGAACGTTCGGTCTTTACGGGATATACCAAACTTCGGCCTTAACGCATTGACCTCGCTGTCGCTCGGTCAATACAGCAAGGCCTCAGTTTGATATTTCCCGTAAAGACCTCACTGTCGGTTAATAAGTAGTTAGCATTGGAACCAACCTTGACTCTGGTCTGTTCTGCATGAAGTAACATGCTTGACACCCACTCTTCCTCGTCATCTTCGATCCTGTCCACCTGTATCCTAGCACGCTTGCGGCTCTTCTGCACAGACTGAGTCAGCAGTTCAATGCGGCGGTCACACTTCTCCTCAACTGCCATCACTTCATCATGCATTCTCTCACTGCAATATCGTAACATTTCAATATGACATTTAAAATTCAATTTGAGAGAGTACTAATGCAGTGTTTTTCTTAAACTTGGGAAAAAGGATACTTTGTTTGGGAAACCAGGTACAGCACCAGCCGTTTCCTCTTAAAAGACTAAAATAAAGACTCAATTTACTGTCTGGGAAAGCTGGTACAACACTCGCCTTAAGAACAATACTCTAATGGTAAGTTAACAAACACAATTTCTTCAACAGATTCACGGTAGAAAGGAGAAACCCGTCAAAATATCTCTTTTAGGTTGAAATCTCTTCACTCCCCTTTCCTATATACACTTTTACTACATGCAACCTGGTCTTAAAACTGACATAAAAAATATAGAGCATTGGTAGGGCCATTTATACGAGAGCAAATAAGCCGCGGCTTACATAAGATGACAAATGACCCATTTATACGACTATGGCTTTCACAAGACGCGAACTACTCGTATAAATGGTTCACGTCTCAGTTCATTTATCCGAGCAGTTTCACGTCCAAGGTAAGACGCGGCTTAGATAAGAACAACTCGAAACCCTAGTCCAGGATAAGCTGGGGCTTACACAAAACACGGCTTGTATTAGGTGGTGTTTACATGATACCGGAATGAATTTCATTTCGGTACGACACATATATTTAATTCCACATTTACGTAGAAGTTCTCATTCTGGAATGAAAGTGGAGTAAAATCATCGGCGGGTCGAAAATATCAGTCAGCTGATCAGCCCAACCAATCCACTCGTTTAATTCCGCACCGGAATGAGCTCGTACCTTCTTCACATGATACTTGTGCAACGTGCGGCCAGGTTTCGTTCCAGAACGAACATTTCGATCCGGTGCGACTACCGGGATGAACTCATTCCGGAATGAATCGTACCGGAATGAGATTTTAGAAGGTATCATGTAAACGATTATAGAGACTTAGTATGGAACCGGGATGAAGTCGTACCGTATGAAACTCGATCCGGTATCATGTAAACACCGCCTTAGACGCGAACATGATTTTCGTGCCATTTATACGAGCAGTTCACGTCCTATGTAAGATGCGTCTTATCTCTCTTATTTTTCTAGTACCAACCAAGTTATTTTATATTGATAATGTAAGGAGAAGATAGATTTGGCATGGTATCACACTGTACCTGTACGCATTTTCAATAGCCACAAGCTGTTCAGCCATTTCTGCACAAACTTCCTCCCGTATCTTCATCTCCAACTTTATCTTGTTCTTTTTCTCTTCTATCAGTTTATCTTGTAATGCTTTGATTAACGCAATCAGTTGCTGAAACATATGATAAACACAATGAAACTGATTTACAACAACATTGTGACAGTTACAACTTTTTTGAGTTTAGAAAGATGAAAAATTGTTAAGGGTTGTGCAGCAGAGAAATAAGTGGTGTATACACCTAATTCAAGAAAGGTTGCTTTATAAAAACACAAAACATAAAACGTGAATCTTATTGATATTCTGAGAAACCATGTAAGAACAATGGCGTGCTCATTAACAGCTATTGTTCATACTGAATATCAATGCATCCCGTCTTTTATGTTTTATGTTTTCAAAAGCAACCTTTCTTGAATTAGGTGTGTACAGCTTTTCTGAAACAAACAAGAATTGCCCTTAGGGGTGGAGGGGGGATCTTATTAGAGGCTGGGGGATTAATTATTTTTTTAGGGACTTGGGGCTTATTAGAAGGGGGGCTTAATAGAGGAAATACGGTACTGTCAATATATTATTGTCAAAGTTTTTATGTAATTGAACACTGTCTTGCTAATTTTAGTGGCTTTTTAGTTGGAGGCGACATGTTGGGAAAATGTCAACAGTTTGCAAAAGGCAAGGGTTTAAGCACAAATCTTTCTTATCGTGTTTTTATTCGTTGACTGAGTGGCATGTCAACCGAGTGATTTTTTGGTCGAAAAAAATTGCAGGTTGCTTACTTTAGCTTTAAAGTAAGGGATTTTGAAGCGGAATCTTGGAAGTTTAATAAAATGCGCAGACCAGTTGTTAGTCCGACTTGTTGCGTGCTGGGAGCCAAACGCACCTGTGGTGTCTGTAGGAAGATCCACCGTATGTTTTATGGTTGTAAGTTTATGCAGGCGTTTTGCCAAATACGAAACTGTCGAATAAAACAACAACAACATTTTCTTTTCACCATTTGATATTGAAGAAAAGAAACATGTAACCATTGTTATGCCTTTGTAACCCCGAAGTTAGATTACTGTAACTCTTTATTATATGAGCAACCCAAGTTTATCCTCAAAAGACTTCCATATGTCCCGAACTGTGCTGCAAAACTCATTCACCTGATCATGTAATTCCACTACTCAATAATCTTTACTACCTTCCTGTTCAAGAAGGAATTAAATTCAACCCCTTCATGGATGGATGGAGAAGTACCTCAGTGTATTTGTGACCTGTTAAAGACTAACTGTTCTATCAGAATTCTTCACTCTTCAAGTCAGAACCTACTCTGTACGCCTGTTTCTGTCCTCAAAATCTACGGTGGCCGCTCCTTGCGACTCTTTTCCTACTCTGTAGAACTCATTGCCAACTGATATCAAGAACTCAAAGTCCTTGGACGTATTTAAACGCCAAACAAGACGTGGTTTTTAACAAGGCGTTTCCTTAGATTTTAACTGTTTTAACCGTTTTAGCTTTTAAATTTTATTCATAGTATTCACGATTTTTTAACTGTTTTAACCGTTTTAGCTGTTGAAATTTTAGTTTTAAACCATTATACTTATGTAAATCGCTGTGAACGCTTTGAATAGTGCTATAATTTTTATTATTATTATTATTATTATTATTGTATTAACCTAAATTTATTAAGGTGTCTGAACTCCCAAAATAACTATATGGAGCTAATTAAGCGGGTGCCCATTAAGTAAATAAATTGTCAGTAAAGGTCAGAACAAAGGAAAATACTAAACTAAGATAAGTTCATTTATTCAACAAAACTAATAATCTACAAAAAGTCCTCACAAGATCCTTAAAAGAAAAACACGAAAATTCAAACAAGGCAATTAACACAAAATACAATCTCAGGGATATTTTCAATACATAGTAATTTACTAAGAAAATATCCCTGACCTTGTATTTTGTGTTAATTGCCATGTTTGAATTTCCGTGTTTTTCTTTTAAGGCCATTTTGTGAGGACTTTTTGTAGATTATTAGTTTTGTTGTATAAATGAACTTATCTTAGTTTAGTCTTTTCCATTGTTCTGACCTTTACTAACAATTTAATGGGCACCCGCTTAATTAGCTCCATATAGTTATTGTGGGTGTTCAGACACCACTTTCCAAGATACTAGACACCCAGGTCTAGCAGATGAGACAAAGTTGCATTTTCGTGATACTTGCACTTTAAGTTCTCATTTGAAACAGCGCAAACTCAAGGTTTTAATGATTCATCAATGTCATTCCAAACTTAAGCTTTTGGGCCAAAGTAAAAGGTCAAGATATCTTATACACTTTTGTTGTACACTAGTATTATTATTGTCTCTTTTTTATACAAATTTAAGGGATTTAGCACTTAGGTACAAAACTTCAACTAATCATCATCTCCTGCACTGCTGCTTCAAAGTTTCCCCTCCTACTGACAGCAGCTCTAAGTACAGTTCGTTGTACTGTTGTTTTTACAGTCAAAGGAAGTGACGTGAGAACTGTATTCACAAGATCTTTGTTGTAGTTTTTAAATTGTGGCGAGATTTTAGACAAAACTTTGAGACTTATTTCAGCACTTTCAAGACAGTGGCAAGTCGGCGGGTTTCCTTCCAAACACTCAGATTAAACATCCATGAAAGAAAAAGTAGTAGTAGTTCCAAATAGCGAAATAACATTTCCAAAAGATTATTTAAGGGCAAACTAGAGCTGTTTCATTTTCTTCACCGACAGGTACTGTAGTAGCAGACTGTTGAAGTGTAAATTCAAGTTTTCGAACTTGCCGTCTGCAACTTTGAAATCTACAACTAAACTCTCGGTTGTGGTTCTCGCGTGACTTCCGTTGGCTGTAAAAGAAGAGCACCAAAAGGGCTGAACACTTTTTGCTTAGAAGAGCATCATTGAAGTTATAGTCGTATTGCCAGTGGTTATCTTGTGAATATCTAACTTAGCCTCCAAAGCAGCTGTCTTTTTTCCTTCGAGCCTGCTTTGGAGGCTAAATCCAACATTACTCACCTCCATATAATTTTTATTTCGGGGAATAATTGTGAAATATTAGGAAAAAACATTGTTGTGAGTGTGGGTCCTTTGGGTCAATTTTCTAAGGGTGTCTCCTGTACATGAATACAGCTATTTGAAAAAAAGAGTGAACTGAAAAGTGCAATACTGGATCCTTAAGGCGTGATGGGAGCTCTTATTATCCTAATGATACAACTCAGGTGCCTTGAACAAATTTATCACTATTACCTAATTAAATATTGGGCTTTGCTATTTTTTTGCTTCGTGCTAAAGGACAATAGAAAAAACAAAGCATAAAATACAGGGTTCCCATAATTTCTTTCATGCTTGGCATCACTCTTACCTTAGACAAGAAATGAACGTGTAGCTGAAGTCAAACAAGGTATCCATGAAGGAGAGATGCCCACAATTACCATTTATCGCATGACCTGTGTCTCGCCGGGCGATTTTATTTTTTACGCCCACTTCAAGATGGCGGACTGTCACGGCTCATTAGATATTCCTACAGTCATGTA
>JAOEHT020038349.1:0-11249 GCA_025448195.2 Parazoanthus atlanticus | reverse complement strand
ACAGTTGACTGGTGAAAGACAGTACAATTGACTGGTGAAAGACAGTACAGTTGACTGGTGAAAGACAGTACAATTGACTGGTGAAAGACAGTACAGTTGACTGGTGAAAGACAGTACAATTGATTGGTGAAAGACAGTACAGTTGACTGGTGAAAGACAGTACAATTGACTGGTGAAAAGGCAGTACAGTTGATTGGTGTACCTGTTATAAGAAAAACACTGACAGTGGTTTTCTTTTAAGGCGATGAAGTCCTTGGAGGTTGGTTATTGGGTGGACGAAGAACCTTACGAGCTGCACGACGATTTTCCGTCCGCACAGGTACGAACTATGCACAACTTTGAAAGCAGTACTTGGGTTGCTTTCCATCTGTGGGGTCTAGGTGGTCGATCGGTCAGTTATCAAATGGAACGCATTCTCAAATGGAACACATTCTCAAAGGGAACGTTTTTGCAAATGGAACGTTTTCTCAAGTGGAACGCATTCTCAGGTAGAACGCATTTTTCAAAGGGAACGCCTTCTCTAATATCTTTTTTCTAGATAAGAGTATACTTATGCACTTAAAATTTACATGCAATGTGAACAGAAATATCGAAAGACCTGTTTACAGTTATATGTGATAAAACTAATTACAAAATAGCAATGCAATATGAAGTTCCCATGGTCCTTGAAAATCCTGGAAAGTCCTTGAATTTGAAAAAAAATATTCCAGGCCTGGAAAGTCCTTGAAAATCACCTGAGGTCCATGAAAATCCTCGAATTTCATGTTCAGTTAAGGGTGGGAACCCTGATAAAAATATTTAAAGGTCTATTTACAAAGGTCATTAAACTGCCAAGTAACAAATGAATTTTATAACAACAAAATTCTTTGATTTTCAACCGTTATATTTCACTTTTTACTGCACAGAAAAAAGCAAACATTTTCGCTGAAATCGCAGCCGCAGTAAATTTTAATTATGCAGAGTTCGAACTGGTTTGTGTTGACAGCTGGTGTTTTGGTAGATACCGCGTGCCAATTTGTTCGCCTGTGCATGTGGAGAAAGGATATAACCTTTGGCCCAGGTCCCATTTCTTCCCCTCCCCGGTTCCACGGACGCAAAGTGCTTCTTTTTGCGCTTGGTATTTCGTCGTTCGTTAAATCCGGTCTTAAGCACACGTATATTATCATTTTCTTTCCGTGCGTAAAAACTGGTAGTATATGGCGTAATGGATAATAAATATATTTAATATTTTTTTGTTGCCACGCAACTGATTACCTTTGTTGTTACTTTTGTTGTTGTCACGGTGTTTTGAGACGTAAGTTCAGCCGTAGAAAAATGGTTCTAGTTATTCTTATGGACGCAAACGGTATCATTTTAACTAAAATTCTTACAGTAACTTCAAAAACAAATGATACTGATACAAGAGCATGCAACGAGAAAACAAGGTTATTTCTGACAGTTGTTTGAAACTGTACACCTGAAAAGTCATGATAATATCAACCTTTTCTTAACGATTTGGACCCACTGCTTTAGATTTTATTTATTTGCTATATATTTAAACAGGCTGGTGCAATTCAGCAACGGCTGGTTTAAATGGAGGCCTATGTATACATAGATAGAATAATTAAAATAAAATCCAAATACAATTACAGTAAACTGTCAAAGCTTTGACAGTTTACTGTAATTGTATTTGGATTTTATTCTCTAGCTAGAGATAATCATAGTTCATACCTGATTGAGGTAAATCGGTACCATGGCGTTCAAAAGTATAACAACAAAATTGATACTGTTATTATTGGAAAACTAGTTAGCTCTCGGAGCGTTTGAAAATATTTCGTGCAAACTTATAATTAAACTGAATTTTTACAATTACAAATGCAAATTCAAATACACGAAAAAATTCAAAAAGGAAAAAATATTATCACAATTACAATAATAATTTTGTTATACATATAATATTTCTAGCATTTCAGTCTACCACTACGCCAACAACTAAATTCGTTGCCATATATATTTTTTATATGTTGCAAATGGCATCGACCGTTTATGGGAACCGCCTCATCAAAAATTCTAAAATTTTATTAAGAGCTGCAACGCTTAATATTTTCTTTAAAATTTTTGCTTTTCAACACCAATAACTTGCATATAAAATTTCTTCTATTTTAATATGTTATATAAGCCATTCTCCCGCTTCTGTTTCATCCATTCATGTTCGTGAAATGTAGGTGAAACATCAACTCTGTTAGCAATGTTCCGATTAGGTTGCTAATAGCGAGTACGTGGATCTCCAATCAAAACTATACGGTTTGGAAAATCTCAGCAAAATTTATTCATCGGTAGCTCCAAAGGTTTGTGTTGAGAGAAGAGCATAATTAGTTTTCGTTTGAAATGTTTAGATTCTTTTATGTTTTGACCTGTGAAAGATTTTTCTGGCGGTTTTTAGTTTATTTGTCACCATTCGAAACTGCATGATTTGGCTCGAGTTACTTGCGAGTTTCAAGAATACTAAGGAACAACAATATGTCATGACAAGACTGAAGACAACTGGTGAAGATGCAAACTAGTGAAGTTCCCCTACAGCTTTTCTGAATCTTACGAAAGCTACGAGACAGTTAAAATGTTAGGTATTATCTTCACTTATCATTTTGTCCGTCTTTTCCATATAATGATTTATGTTCATTTCAAAATTTCTCAACTTGTACTACTCTAGATACTTTACATCGACTGCACCTATATGTGCCAGTATACAGTTCAAACATTCCAAATTTATCATTCCGAATTTATATATTTTATATATTCTGCAGCCGATTCTCCTGTTTATCATTTATACAAGCAACTGTTGGATTAAAAGTAAAAGATAGCATCAAGTCAGACATTGCTAGTTATTTGTTATTTGAGAAGAAGGCAAATTTTGTTGTAGTTTTACAAATTTTGGTGAAAATTGGGCAAATTTTTGAATCATACTTGAAGATGTTCCAGACGGCTAGTAAGTTTTGCAGGCGCGCCGGTCTCAACGCATGCAATATTATTTGATTACGATTCAGTTAGCTAAATGCTCAGAACAACAAAACCATGAATGGCAAAATAAAGACAAGAACACGTCTTTGCAAACGTCAAATAACAAATTCAACAAAATATCTTATTAATGCGTTAGCCGTTTCTTGCTCTTACGCACTGCACGGCTTCAGAGACACAACTGACATGTGAATATTTAATTTAAGGTTTTTAAAAGTCGCGGCCGCCGCTGCAGCCAACTTAGGCTACTATTTGAAACTTCTGAACTCGAAAATGGTTCTCACGTCTCTTTCGTTGACACTGAGTATGATTATACCTCCTGCTTTTCTTTTCTCAGTGCCCTTACTGCGCTTTCCAACTGGATGTTTTTGGCATGAATGCGACTAAGCTGTGTTGGTATAGTACCATTCTTCAACTTTCGTTTCTTGTCAGGCAAACCTGCTAGCTCTTCCAGTTGGTTTAAAAAATATGAACGTTCCTTCCAATAATTAATAAATACTGATAGTGTTTAATTAGTTCCGAAATATTTATTCTCACTTCTGTCATTTCTAAGTGCTCTCTTTCACAGCTCATTATTGTAAAATACTTGGTCAGAAATTCTCAAAAGCCTATATTAATACTTTTGTACACGTCGTTTAAGCGCGAATTATTGGCGCGCTAATTTGCAGCAAACTGTAGCTGCTGTGGCATGTAGCTTTGGACTAAGATTTTGACAATTAAGATCTGAGCCAAATATTTTCAAAACATACCCAACACTTATTGCTGAAAGGAGAACTTACTTGGTGGTCCCGTTTAAAGAACTCTTGGATGAAATGGTCTGAACAAAGGCCGGCAATTTTTTTCTGGCAAGTCTTCTTCTCTCCGTACAATCTTGAGCAGCCATTCTTTTCTTACTTTTTCATTTTTGGTGCTCTTGCTTGAAGTCTTGACAGATTCGTTGCTATACACGATACCATGTTACAGATTAATATGCTTTATATATTTCGTTGAAATACACGATTTCGAAAGAATAATCCTGACGAGAATCGAAGTTGGACACATCTGACGTCACTGGCCTAGCTCGGGTCCAGTCCTTTCCAAGATGGCGGAAAGGAAAATTATTTAATTAAATATCTCTTTTCGGACAAAAAAATCGATAAAACTAAAAGGTTAACAATGTATGTTTTCTTGAACTACTATAGTAATACTTCAATCCTGCAAAAAATATTTTTAGTGTACTTCCCCAAAACAAGACAATGATACGACAAGAAAACGCTGCGTTAATAGTAGAATACTAAAACGTTAAGTAGCAATTAATAATGGTAATTGAACTGAGTGGAGTACAGTTTGGTCTGAAATCATACGCGTGATTTCAAAATCGAACGAGCGCGCTGCGCGAGTTTAATTTGAAGCCACAACTATGATTTCAGACCAAAGTACGACACGAAGCTCAATTACCAACTAATTATATCCATTTTGAAATCGCTTTTTTACAAGCAAAAGATAATGCTTTTTAGTTAACGTTTGAAATCGATTGGCTCTTTTAGCTTTTCCTGCTTTGGGATTGGTTGTCAAAACAGTGCGATTACAGACTCAAAA
Organism: Parazoanthus atlanticus; assembly: GCA_025448195.2. Classification (NCBI taxonomy): domain Eukaryota; kingdom Metazoa; phylum Cnidaria; class Anthozoa; order Zoantharia; family Parazoanthidae; genus Parazoanthus; species Parazoanthus atlanticus. The sequence goes on along the minus strand of JAOEHT020038349.1, from coordinate 6,677 downwards.
TAGTGCAATTAATTCTGTAATCATTGCTGTTGGGAACCAATCAGAACGCAGGAATCACCGGTGATTTCAAAATGAATATAATTAATACATAAATCCATTAGTTTTTGTTTAATCAGCTTAGGACGCTTAACCATGTTCCTTACAATTAGTATAAGCAATTGCTGCAATTTATTTCATTTTTTTTAATTAGTACAATACAAGACAAAAGCTTGTACTAGTTTTGTTTTAAAAGGAACAGGCGTTTTTTTCAAAAAGGGTAGATTTGCCACCGTTCTACTCGCACAAACTCGTTCTCAGGCTACCGAGTGAAAACCCTGGGATAGAGTTGATTTACCATAATCCCCTATAGGGCGGTATACGGAAATATTTTAAGAAAGAAGGCACGGCACATGTTATTGCAATTGTCTTATTAATGTAATAACCAATAAAAATTAGCTTTTAGAAAATTAGCTTTTAGAAAATTAGCTTCTTTGAGTTTAGGATTAATTGCATTATTATTCATAGTAGTATTCATTGTTCATAGTGTGTCCAGACTTGTTCATGGTTGTACATGCGTATTGGTACATGTTGCTGCAGTAGTCCTTTTAACAAACTCTCCCGTCTGAGAACAGACCACCTTTGATCAACCAGTCCATAGACATGGCTTTTAGCCATGAGTTTGGTCTCACTATATTCAACTGGGAGACTTAATAAAAACCCACACACTTCTTATAGAAGGCAAGGTAATTGGCCTGGTGTTGTACTCTGTAACCACTGCCTACGACTGTCTATCTGAGCGGCCGTTTCTCAACATTTACATTTCCAAAAGCTTGTAACATTACAAAGGCCTTCTGTAAGTGTACCTGAAAAAAGAGTCAGCTGAATACATGTTTGTGACGCAGCAAAAAGTCGCCAATATATCAGAGGTGATCCTCATTTTGAATAGATACCGCACAATGTGCACACATCTACGTACACATCTGAGAGCTTGAAAGTAGAAAACTGCTTTTCTTAGCTTCCTTTTCTTCTTTCGAGTCCAGTTTTAATATACAGTATTTCCTTATTTGTCACATCAGACAGTTCGAGACTCTGGCAAACTGATGTAAGCTTGTGCTAAACTCACAACTGTCCCCCTCCTCTGAGCCCCTGGAAAGTTTTCGTTAACGAAAACGTTTTTATTTTATCAACTTTTAAACATACAATCATAAGTGGCATTATAACATGTCTACAATATGAACTTACAGAACTGTTTTACATGTCAATGAAAAGTCATGCTATAAAGCTGAGTCTTTAAGCCTGGTTCACACTTGTGAAATAAGAATAAGCACAAACATAAGAAATGTAAATAACAAAGGAAAATACAAAGGAACACCAAGAGTGCGACGAGATGGAACAAGCTCACATAAGCGTTCATTTGTCTTTTCCATTGTTATTTAAATTTCTTATGCTTATGCTTATTCTTATTCTTATTTCACAAGTGTGAACCGGGCTTAAGGTTCTTCTAAATTTCCAGATAGCCATGCACAGGGTATTCCGCATAGTTGTGGCGTAGCTAGCGCTTCCTGAAACGAAATGGAAAGAACACACGTGGATCTGTTTTTCTTCCAAAAGCGTCAAATGCTTAGTTGCTAATTCTCATTACTTGTCTCCATATATTTCATATTAATAAGTTTTTTTTTGTTTGCTTTCTCTTTTGTCAATCTTTAATCATATTTTAGAGAAACTAATGTATAATAGATTAATGAGCTTCCTTACAAAGTTTGCTGTAATATATCCAGGTCAATTTGGATTTCAGGCAAGTCATTCTACTGACCATGTACTGTTGCTTATAACTGACAAAATTCGTAGAGCAATAGAAGGTTGCCAACTCTCCTGTGGTATTTTTCTGGACCTTAGTAAAGCATTTGACATTGTTGATCATGATATTATTTTAGCTAAATTGCATACATATGGTGTTCGTGGTGTTGCTCATGACTGGTTCACATCTTACCTGTCAAACAGGAAGCAATTTGTATCTATAGGTAATTTTAGACACACACTTCAATTCCATGCAGTGTTCCACAAGGATCTGTGCTTGGCCCCCTTCTATTTCTTCTTTATGTTTTTCTAAAATATTTAAATATTTATGTCCAAAGGCTTAGAATAAAGTTTACAATATTGTAAAATAATGAAATGCAGTGTTCGTATAACGATACATGGGTACATACAGCAACTGAAAAAGTAATGTGATTTAAGTGACAGGATTAGGTTGCAGTGACACCATAGAGGCCTTGTTCAGGAGGTTGCAGTATCTCCCATTTTTTGTAGACTTTTGGAGCTCTCCATTCTTGTTAGATATTTTTGTTCAATTCCTCTGGCAAACATCAAATGCCGTATAAAAGCTGTATGTTGTGGGAGGGTATCTCTAGCTCTGCTGACATATATATGGTACCTAGAGTCAATAAGAAGGGCCTGAAATATAACTATTCCTTTAGGGAAGGCATCAAGACCTAGACAGATTGACATAGGAAAGTGTGGAGGGTGAAGTCAATCCATGTTCTTTGTTAACCAGTCGGTAACTTTTCTCCAGAAGAATTGTGAAACCTTGCAATCCCAAAAGACATGTTTAAGTGTTTATTCATGTTCGTTGCAAAAAGAGCAAAGTTTATTTGACGAAATTCCAATTTTAAATAGGAATTCATTTGTAGCAATTCTTCGATGAAGTAATTTAAATTAAAAATTCTCAATTTTGAGTCTTTCGTAGCTTGAAATGCTAAACAGTGGGCTTTCTCCCAGTTAATTGGTATGTTTTCTTCTTCTCTACATATTGTTTCCCATTTCTGTTCACTCTTAAATGGTGTCGTCTTTCTTTGAATAAGAAATCTAGATATTGCTTTTGAGAAGTCATTTAACTTCAGTAGCTGACTAAATGTTTTTGGCTCTTTCTGGAGTAACTTTGTCTTTAATACTCCGAACTGCGGAAATTAATCCGTAATAGTCTAAATATTTGGAGGACAGACTATATTTAGAGTTAAAAGCGGCATATGTTAAAAAAATGGATTTCTTATCCAAGAGATCTTTAACATGGTTGATAGAACATATTGACCAACTGGGAAAATAAAACGGAGTCTTTCCCACTCTAATTAAAGAGTTGTGCCAAAGTGGCATGTTTTGGAAATCAAGTTTATTTACGCCTAGATAAGTAAGATATCTTTCAAAAACTCATCTTTGATATTTAAGTATTTGATATCTTCTGTATTCAAACAGCCTGAGAAAAGTCTTTTACCTCCGTTTCTAGCAAGATAGAAATCGAAAAATAGTTTCTACTTTCCTGTGTTCGCACTGTCCAAGTACTTTTTAACCCAGATAGTTCAGAGAGCTATTGAATGTTTTGATGTCTATCATTTTGAGTCCGCCTTTATCATAATCGTTAATCATTACCGATCTTTTGATTCTGTCACCCTTTCCATCCCATAAAAAATTGAATAAAATTATATTTACTTCTTCCAATGACTTCTGATGGTTCGGAAGAGGTGTCAGAACGTAGACCAATCGTGAGGCCTGTAGGCTCTTAATGACTACTATTTTACCCAATAGCGTTACTTAGTCTCCGAGATTACCAATTGTCAACAATTTTATTTAGGTTTTCGATTTTATCTTCAAAGTTAAGTAATGATAGAAGTTCCTTCGCTGGTGGAGAGCCACACCCCTAGCGCTTTAACTTTCCGTCTGGCCCAAGTAAGTTTTCTCTGTGGGGATAGGGTTTGGTTACTAAGCCGCGACTTTCCGATCGAGAGGGCCTCCGTTTTTCCATAGTTAACCCTCAGACTCCATAGAAGGGCAAAGGTGTCCAGGAGTTTGAGTGCATTTTCCAAGGAGGGACCGCTGCCGTCAAGTATAAGTGTAGTATCGTCAGCGTAGTGGCTGATTTTACATTCGACCCCAAGTATATGAATGCCTTGTATTGAATGATCTCTTCTGATGGCCGATCCGAGAACCTCAACACAGATAATAAATAAATAAGGAGATAGTGGGCATCCCTGTCTAACACCTCGGGTGATCGGAAAATAGTCAGATGACCATCCATTATTCAGGATAGCCGGCACTGTTTGCATTACAGTAGAACGTTTTGATCCATGAAACTAATGAGGATCCAAAATTGTAATACTCAAGAGTTTTGACGATAAAGGACCACTCCAGGGTGTCGAATGCTTTTTCGAAATCGACAAATAACAGCAGACCAGGGATGTCCTTAAGTTTTGTATAGTTGATAATGCTATCTATTGACTTAACATTTTCCCCAATAGATCTTCCTTTTAGAATCATATTAATAAGTTGGGAGAATTTTGGATTTCATCCTAGCGAGTTTGGAGTGGATGATCAATTGCCATATTCTCACAACTAGTTTACTTATCATATACTAATTTGGTAGGGAGAAAGTAGATGTTGATAAACTAAAACATAATGGGAGTGAAAGGATTTACAAGATTGGCATTGCAATTCTGACTCACTCATGGTGAAATTCTTTCTCTTCCAAGACTCGGCACCACCCCTGAGTTAACTGGTCTTGTATCGGTGGCTGCTTTCATGGGCGCACCGACTATATTAGTAGAAAAGATTCCAAGTGCAACGGAGTCTTTCACGGCACTGAAGGCCATCAAAGGGCTTTTGGCAAATGGCGAAGCTGTGGCGACCATAGACACAGGCAAAGGAGTGAAAGTCCCCGTGGAGGTTAAATCCCTGATGGCTGGAGATCCGAAGGTAATACTGGATGCGATCAATAAATGGGAGTGTTCTGCCTCACATCGACCAACCAACTGAATTTGTTAAACTTTATAAGATTCAGCATTAACAAACTTATATTGTTGAGCAGACGAAACGGCTTGAGTTGTGTTATCTCCCCCCTCCCCCCTCCCTCACAGTCAACCCCACTTAACCACACAGTTGAGGTGGCAGTAGTCTGGCCTTTTCCCTTTCTCGCCCCTTCATGACACCTGACCGAACAGAAAAAAAGACAGCAGTCCACCCCTACTCCCTTAGTCGCCCCACCATCCCGAACTGAAAGGTTACAGCAATCTGCCTCCCCCCCTTAAAAAATTTTGATTCTTTGACAACAAGAAAACAATACTTCAACCGGGTCATATATTGATGTTACTATTTTCATACAGCTTTCCGAAGGAACGGAAATTGTTGCAGTCGTGGCTGTAGAGATTGGTGGAATTAACTCCATGGAACCTCTATCATTAGCTGCTGATCTTGGTCTGCCTGTGGTAGACGCGGATGGAATGGGGCGAGCATTCCCAGAGCTCCAAATGTTCATACCATACATATATGGCGAGCCACCTCACCCGTATAGTGTGGCAGATGAGAAAGGGAATGCGGACATAGCTGTCTGGAGTGACACCGCCAAGAACCTGGAGAATTATCTGAGAACAGTGTGTATTGGAAATGGGTGAGTAACTGGCGTGATAAATAAAACAAAAACCATGAACAAGTAAGAAATTTAATTACGGAGGAGCAGAAATCTCTCATGTCCCCACGAAAACGAGAGGACAAGAGAGCTCTCTGCTCGCATGGTAAGTGCAATCAGGTCCAGCTGCACACTAGTTTAATAATGTAAATTTGTGCTCTCTCCAGGTCCCTGTCGAGGCACCGCCGTATTTTATCACATAAACTCAACATAATTCAAAAAAATCTCGGCAAGCACAAATTTGTATTTGCGAAACAGTGTATTGTGACAACGCGAATGACTGGTTAAAGACTTCCCATCAACTACCCTGATCATTTGCGTTTGTTTATGTTCTTTTGTTAGTCTAATTGATATTCATTAGACTTTCATCCCTTGGGGGCGTATCTCCCTCTCCCTCTTGAAGACATTAGGGACCTTAAGCAGCTAGGACGCGAACGTCAACGAAGACGGCTGCTGAATTTTTAACTTTCCGTTTTCTTTTTTTTTCATTCGTTGCTTCTTTGTTTTACCTGAAGGTGTGTGAATATGGAAAATTAGAAGCTTTATTTTTAAAGCTGCATGAAGATTGAAATGATTCGTACTCTAACGTTCACGTTCTCTACAAAACTCCATAATTGAGCTTTTTACATTCTGTTTCTAAAGACGACGGTCGAAAGATTGTCAGCTGGTTGAATTTCCACGTGAAGTTATTGTATTCTGGAATTAAGTCTATTGTTTTGTAACGTTCGCGTTGATGTTCTCGCCCTCGTTGCTTAAGCTCTCTATTACTCAGTTTGGAGATTAGTGTTCCAGTCACGTGTTCAGCTCAGCTCAGCTCCGTGAATTTCGTGGACCATGAAAAATGTTAGCCCGCGCAAAGGATGACGGTAGTCAATGGATTGCGGATTTTTAAAACAGGAAGAGGCTGTTGGCGTATCTAATTTGATTTCTATAAATTCTTTCAGATGCTCATCTGCAGTGAACACTGCACTCGCGTCCAAAGTGGTCCAAGAGAAGATGGTGAAGTTCTCGCTGAGCAGAGCCTGGAGACTAGGATGTGCTGTACTGAAGGCTCGTCACGACAAACTCGACCCAGTTGAGACAATTCTCTGCCATGAGAACGGACAGCTCTTAATTGCTGGAAAGGTATTGTTTAATTGGTTTTATTTATTAAATTGTTTTGCTGGACTTTCAAACAACAATACTTTGTTATTTCTACTGAGGAAAGACGTTTTCCTTCCCCTGATAACAGAGCTTTTATACCCGCTCG
>JAOEHT020038239.1:0-14232 GCA_025448195.2 Parazoanthus atlanticus | reverse complement strand
GAAGGAAGGAAGGAAGGAAGGAAGGAAGGAAGGAAGGAAGGAAGGAAGGAAGAAAGAAAGAAAGAAAGAAAGAAAGAGAAAGAAAGCAGTATTTAGTATTAAGGTTACCGTACAGTCTGGAGTGGGCCAAAACATCAGATTTTAGATTTTAACTAATATAGGTAGCCTTTGAAAATATTTTTAAGCTTTATTTTCGGAATATCAAACTGTTGTCGGGATATTGCGAATGAAAGATTTCAACGAAGTAACTTTACACCCAACTGCTCTTTCTTGAAAGTCAATTTTCTCGAAACAATTTTCCGCACGATTTAGGACAACACGGCAAAAGGCCCCAACTCAATCGATTTTTGTCCTATCGCCATAAAATTTGGCACAGCGATAGTATAAAAAGTAAACATCGTAAACGTGTCAGGAAAATTGGAAATTCGATTTAGTTTTTTATTTATGGGCTTAGTTCTCCACTAATCCGCTTTGAAATTTAACATTTTCTTGAATCAGTTCTAAAATACGGATGACGTACGCTACCAAAAATCCCCGACACGCTATTAGTGTTCAAACTGTGCTGAATTTAGAATGATAACAAACGATGTCAGAAATTAAAAACTGAGGGATTTGGCGTTTCATGAAGGAAAAACGCTCGGTCGCAAACAGCGCGTTGGTTCTCGCTTACAAAGGCGACTTTGCAAAAATAACGCACCCCATCATTTAGACAATTCTATAAGCTTTCCAGCGATATATAGATTTATGGGTAACTGGCTCATATTAACCGAGCTGCGAACTGAAAACACCGCTCAAGGTGTACCGTACCTTAAGTGCCTAACAAGTACACAGCTATTTCAAAAAAAAGGTTGACCTGTGAAAAGCGCAATACTAAGATCGCAAAGCATGATGGGAGCTCTAAAATTCCGTTCATTGCCAAGCTGTTATCGACCAAGTTTATCATAATTACTTAGTTTCGTGCTTTGCTGTGTTGTTTGCTGCGTGAAAAGGTCCGTGGATGGTTCGCAACAAAAGTACAGGGTTCTCATAAGTCCTTTCGTGTTCAGTATTGCCTTTTGAAGATATATGACGACCAAAATACAATAATAATGTAGCTGTTTATGCGTGCCTAACCTTGGATCTTTCTCTCTGTTTGTCTGGCCACAGTTGTGGCTGTTGCTGGTGGCGCTTCTTCATCATCCGCTCTTCTCTCAGGATGTTGTCCACAATTTCAACCTACAAACGTGACAAACTTGAGTGATGATAACTACAGTGGGTGATGATAACTACTATGAATGTTTATAAATACAGTGAGTGTTTATAGCAACAGTGAGTGTAGATGACTACAGTGAGAGCTGATCTCTACAGTGAGTGATGATAGCCATAGTGAGTGATGATAGCTAAAGTGAGTGCTAATAACTAAAGTGAGTGATGATAACTATAGTGAGTGTTAATGACTACAGTGAGTGATGATAGCCACAGTAAGTGATGATAGCTAAAGTGAGTGTTAATAACTAAAGTGAGTGATGATAACTATAGTGAGTGTTAATGACTACAGTGAGTGTTGATAACTAAAGTGAGTGATGATAACTATAGTGAGTGTTAATGACTACAGTGCGTGATGATAGCCACAGTAAGTGATGATAGCTAAAGTGAGTGCTAATAACTAAAGTGAGTGATGATAACTACAGTGAGTGTTAATGACCACAGTAAGTGTTGATAACTAAAGTGAGTGAAGACTACTACAGTGAGTGTTCATGACTACAGTGAGTGTTGATTACTAAAGTGAGTAATGATTACTACTGTGTTGTCGATAACTGCAGTGAGTGTTGATAACTACAGTGAGTGTTAATGACTAGAGTGAGGACTGTTAACTAAAGTAAGTGAAGACAACTACAGTGAGTGTTGATGACTACAGTGAGTGTTGATGACTACAGTGAGTGTTGATAACTATAGTGAGTGTTGATAACTACAGTGAATGTTGATATACTACAGTGAGTGTTGATAACTACAGTGAGTGTTGATAAACTACAGTGAGTGTTGATAACTACAGTGAGTGTTGATAACTACAGTGAGTGTTGATAACTACAGTGAGTGTTGATAACTACAGTGAGTGTTAATGGCCACTGTTAGTGCTGATCTCTATAGTTAGCATTGCTAAATCTAGTGAGCGCTCACATTCTTCAAATTCTTAGAAACTCAGAGACGTTTTACTTGTTGCACGGACTTGCGTAGAACGGCCGTTCGTTCACAGGTCAAGACAAATTCGACCTGCGTCCAAATTTCAGCTCGTTTAAAGTCGACGTAAGTCAACCCCAGTCCATGCAACGACACCAATATTTACACTCAAATACATAACTTAACAAATGCTTGAAGTTATAATTGTGACGATCAGGATAGCCACAAAGATCAGGACTGGTGATAGTACAAACTACATACCTGCCGTTCCCTCTGCTTTTTCTCAAATGAACTAAAGAACAGAACAAGAATATTAATACATTTGGTGCACAGTAACATTATTATTAAAAACCATGCAGTGCATTGGTTCACGTGTTCCACCACTGCCAAACTTATACTGGTAAGATTCTTGCAATAAGAACACACTTTTGGGGGGTCTAACGAGGCAAATACTCTTGGCGTTTACATTTAAAATTATATTTTTGTTTTCGTTCTACAGATAACAAATGTTTTTCCTAAGATACACAATAATTAGTGGAAAAAGCACTGTCCATTTTGAGTCAACTGAAAGCAAAGTTTGTGGTTGGGCCTTTGAGACAGTTAATGGAAACGAAGTACAACGTGTATTTTTTTAGTTTGGCTTAACTGTTAGTCTCTTCCATCATCTGCCAGTTCCGTTGATATCACAATTTATAAAATGCTTAATATAGAAGTTTAGAAGTCATAATTTAGAAAATCTTTGTTTTTGTAAACATGTTTGCTCTGCTTGTTACTTAAACTTTGTGTCAAGTCGGGACTATAGTTAAAAAGTAGCAATGATCGGCAATCTTGACAATCAAAAATCAGGATCAGTCAATTAACAGGAACAACATGCATTTTTTGTTTGGCCTGACGAATACAGAGCGAACGTACTCTTTGTCCCTCTCAAACTGTCTGATTCTCTTCCTACGCGTCAGTATCTCATCCGGGTTCAAACCGTGAGCCAGGATCTCTTGTCGTTCTCGCTCTTCCTCCTCCTCCTCGTCCCTCGCATTCTTGGCATCTCGGGCCTGAAGTGCTCGCAGATTCTCCTGCAATAGAATCCATTCATATTTAACATGTGTGACGAGGGTTGGTGCTTAAACCTGGTTCATACTTGCAAGATAAGCATAATCATTAGAAAGTTGAATAACAAAGAATAAAACAAAAGAACGCGAACGTCCGAATATAAACTGTCTCGATCTTCGCTTGGCTTAAAAAACTATTCTTATTTTTGCCATTCAGACAAACGCAACACGAAAAAGAAACGAATGAGTTATACAAACAACAGAGGGGAAAACAGGAACGCTTAAAATTACAGCAATCGTTCTTACCGACGTTTTCTAAGCTACCAAAAAGTTCTCTATAACGCTACCTAAGGACCTCTTTCATTGCACTTGTGTCTAGTTTAATTACTTAATGTTGTCTATTTGGTAAACTCAGCGACTCGTATCTCCAAAAATAAGTCTTCCGGGTCCGAAAAGAAAACTCAAGTTATTTACGGCCATCGTAACGGCTAAAAGCAATAGTTGATATATATTACCGTACCTGGTCTCTCGAAAATGAAAAAGGTAACTAGTAAACCCCGAAAGTTAAGAAATACACCTCTTTGTAAACCTTCAATACCAAAGTGCCAAAGAATGTACAGCTCCTTCTCGATTTACTGTGAAGCTGGTCAGGTCCTTTATTTTCATTACAGAAGAGCTTATATTGCATTGATATTATAAGGAGAAGCTTGACAAATGCTCGTAAACTTTCCGAGGTTGGTCAAGGCCTGGTTCAAATGGCAAGGCTGGGTGTTGACTCACTCAAGTAAGTACGTTAATCGAGGGAATGTTCAGGGTTGTCAAAATATGCTGTTGAACAGCGAATTTGACCACTTGCAGTACTATAAACGCCGGCTAAAAAGTATTTTAGAAAGTGCTTCCTGGAGAAATTGAATTGCAAAAGTAAGTATAGAGCCATCTACTTTCTGAGTTGTACCTCTTACTTCAAACCATGATAACCAAGGATGTGCTTAAAGATTAGAATATCACCTTGTTTGTCTCGATATTCTGTTTCAGTCCCAGTATAGCGTTCATTCTGGTCTCCATATACTCTCGTGATCTCTCCTCTTCTTCAGCTTCCTTCTGGCGCACCCTGTGTAAACAAAATATATATAATATATTTTCCACAAGATTTCGTTACTACTTCCAGTTTATATGGTCACGTCGAGGCTGCAGCTACCAGTAGCTCCCTCGGATTTCAAAAGAGTTATAGGCAACTTATTGCACATACTTGTTCACTTGTTTGATAACGAGTTTTTTCGTATTTGAATTAGAATCATACTTCATGCTTGTTTCAGCTAGTGCACCAAACAAGAAGTACCTGAAAACTATGTTTAGCTTCACCATCAAATATCTGGGATACAACTCACTCACGTGTGTATCTATTTATTCCGTTACCGATTTATTGGTTGAAAGGGGCAATGCTAAGTGAAAGGAGTTCACGGTGGCATATGTTAACCTAGTGATCGTTACCATTTCGGTTACTCTGGCCCTGTAATTGTGTTCGATGAGTTTATAGAGGCAACTCTCTGGTCTCTCATGACTGGTTCCTCGCAGCTTTCATGCAGAAGCCAATTGATGTGCTTTTAAGCTGTTAAAATATTGATTTTTGTTCTTATTTAGCCTAGTGTGGAGAGGATAAGATTTTATTTTCATCAAAACAAACGCACATACACGTTTATTTGTTTCGTTACCACCCAGAATCTGGGTGCCACGTGACCAGACCCAACCACGGTCTTTCTCTCGAGAGAGGGAAGAACCTGGGAACGAGGTTGTTTCAAGAGTTCTTAAGATGAATGTCAAGAAAATATTAAATACCTCTTTCGTCTTTTCGTTGTGTTACAGATTTAGCTTTATAGAAGGGTAGCACAAAACTAATAACTTAACGTCAGCTGAAATACATGTCTCTTACTTTATATGTAAGACAAAGTGTGGCAGCAGATTTAAAGTGCGGTAGCTGAGCACCGTAAACGTTACTCGCACAATAAAGTCAAGCCTATTAAAGCAACAGCTTCAGGTGCAATTTAACTTCTCTTGAGGTCCAAAGAACCAAATCTGCCGGATTTAAGACGTTTTAAAAGCCTTAACAAACTCATTAAACAAAAAAGAATTTTAAAGTTTTTTTAAGGATCTGTGGGAACCCTGTCTCTTCATCTTAGCGGTAGATGAAGGAGCTCTCAGAGGGGGTAAGGGGATTGGTGAATGGTTTAGCTTCAGTACCTTGACATTGTCTCTTTGAGGAACTTGGTAGCCAGCTCTCTGTTCCTCTTAGCAGCAGCGACAGCCTGTCTGTGTCTTCTGTCCCTCTCTCGCACGGCCGCAATGTGTTCCCTGGGGGGAGGGGGAGGCAGACGATGAACATAGCGCGTCAGTGCTTTTTGAAAAGATAGTAAGCTCAAAGAACAGTGATAATCACCTATAATGCTTTGCAGCCTTGTTTGCTTAGATTGGTGACCAAAATCAACATTAACTTCGAAATTAAGTTTCTTGGGTTTTCTTAAGAAAATCGTAAACAAATTTAAAATCGACTCTGGTTCTCGCAAGTATATATATATAATTATAATATATGTAATATATAAGTCATTTCATAGTTATCGCTAAATTTAATAAAAATAGAAAAGATGTGTACTTGTTCGTGAGAGCGATTTTCATCTGACCTTGAAAACTTGTTCATTACATGTTTACTTCTTGTTTCATCTGCCAATGCCAGGAACACTTTAGTGGTTTTTAGTCAAACTGTTCGTTTGTCCAGTTACAAGATTTACAAACTTTAGCTGTTTGTTCGTAGTCTGTTGAAACAGAAATAGTCTGTTAATTGTGTACAGAACCTTGTTTTCCTCTAAAATCAAACTCAAAATACAGCGTCAAATGACGCCTTCGAAAACCCAATAACATGGCACGCGCGTTTGCTGATTGTTCCGAGAACCAAACAAAATTCCAGCAACTCAGTTCGCGTTCAGTTCGCCTGTTTTCGTTTCAAGGTCAAATAAAAATCGCTCTAATGTAATTATGTTTAGGACTGTAATCTGTTAGGCGATATACATGTATCATTATATTTATTCGTTAATGTAATTATGTTTTTAGGATCCCTTTGGGAATCATGTTCATGAAAGGGCTTCCTAGTAAAACAATAGTTATAAATAAATATACCAAAAATATTTAGTGATCGTCTGTTTTTAAACATAATATGAGCTACAGTATTTGTTTCAGCTAAATATCCAGCCACAAGCTTACATACTGGTGGTTTCCATACTAAGATACTTATATAGACATATACTGAGCTTACTTTTCCCTGCCTCTTCTCTTGCGTTCTGCACTCGTCGCGCCTGCAGTCTCCTTCTTTATCCTGATGGCAGCAGCCTCAGCCCTTTGCTTCTCAATCAGTCTCTCATCTCTCTCCAGTTCCTTCCCTGCCACAAGGAACCTGCCTTGCTCCACTGTGGCCTGGGCAAGTGCATACCTGTACGAATGAACCGGTTTTAAACATGAGTTTAGTTGTAATCTTGACAGGTTTTGAATTCTCACTGACACTGATTCTGGTAGTTTTGGTAGCTATCAACAGTTCAAGGAAACACACGATGACGTCTTTCAATCACATTCTACACATCCACCTCTACACAGTGCTACTTCTGTCACTATATCAACAACAATAACTACGTTAACATCAACATCAGAATCTACATGCACTACTACATCGTTAAGTACATCAAAATCAGCACGAGCATCAGCATGTACAACCAAATCGGTATCAACATCAATATCAGCATCAGCGTCTACAACCTCAACCACATCTACAACAACATCAGTGTCTTCAACCACAACCATATCTACAACAACATTAGCGTCTATAACCTCAACCACATCTACAACAACATTAGCGTCTACAACTACAACCACATCTACAACAACAATAGCGTCTACAACCACACCACATCTACAGCAACATCAGCATCTACAACCACAACCACATCTACAGCAACATCAGCATCTACAACCACAACCACATCTACAACAACATCAGCGTCTACAACCACAACCACATCTACAACAACATTAGCGTCCACAACCACAACCACATCTACAAGAACATTAGCGTCTACAACCACACCACATCTACAACAACATTAGCGTCTACAACCACAACCACATCTACAACAACATTAGCGTCTACAACCACATCTACAACAACATCAGCGTCTTCAACCACAACCATATCTACAACAACATTAGTGTCTACAACCACAACCATATCTACAACAACATTAGCGTCTACAACCACACCACATCTACAACAACATCAGCATCTACAACCACAACCACATCCACAACAACATTAGCGTCTACAACCACATCTACAACAACATTAGCGTCTACAACCACAACCACATCTACAACAACATTAGAGTCTACAACCTCAACCACATCTACAAGAACATCAGCGTCTACAACCTCAACCACATCTACAACAACATTAGCGTCTACAACCACAACCACATCTACAACAACATTAGCGTCTACAACCACAACCACATCTACAACAACATCAGCGTCTACAACCACAACCACATCTACAACAACATTAGCGTCTACAACCACAACCACATCTACAGCAACATTAGCGTCTACAACCTCAACCACATCTACAACAACATCAGCATCTACAACCTCAACCACATCTACAACAACATCAATATCAGGCAGGATCAACTCCAGCATTTGCAACCAGAACAACATCGATATCTACATCAGCATCAGCATCTACAAACACAACTAGATCGACATCAACATCAACATCGGCACCGACAACAACAACAACAACAACAACAACAACAACAACCACATCAACATCAGCATCTACAGCTACAATTACATCAACATCTACATCAATATTAGGATAAGCTTCAGCATCGACAACCACAAATGCATTAGCACATTAGCATCATCTACAACCACAACCACATCGATATCTACATCAACATCGGAATCTGCAATCACAACCACATCTACGTTTATATCAACGTTACGTCAACATCGGCATCTACAACCACAACCACATCGATATCTACATCTACATCTACAGCTACAGCTACATCTACATCTACATCTACATCTACATTTTCATTTTCATTTTCATCTACATCTACATCTACACCTACACCTACATCGACATCTATATCTACACCTACATCTACAGCTACATCTACATCTACACCTACATCGACATCTACTTCTACATCTACATCTACATCTACATTTTCATCTACATCTACAGCTACATCTACATCTACATCTACACCTACATCGACATCTATATCTACACCTACATCTTCATCTACTTCTACATCTACATCTACATTTTCATCTACATCTACATCTACATCTACACCTACATCTACACCTACATTTACATTTTCATCTACATCTACATCTACATATACACCTACATTTTCATCTACATCTACAGCTACATCTACATCTACATCTACTTCTACATCTACATCTACATCTACATTTTCATCTACATCTACAGCTACATCTACATCTACATCTACAACAGCAACTACAACCACAACCACGTCGACATCTACATCATATTCTACAACCACATCAACATCAATCAGCATTTACATTCACACCCATAACAACCAGAACCATATCGACATCAACAACCACATCAATATCAGCATTTACAACCACAATCACAACCACAACCACATCAACATCAGCATCAGAATCTATTACCATCAACATCACCATTTACCATCAATATCAACATCACCATTTACAACCGCAACTACCACCACCATCATCACCATCATCATCACTATCAACACCAACACCACAACCATCACCACTAGCATCAACATCAGCATCAGCATCTACATCTACTTCCATAATCACAACCACATTTGACATCTCCATTTCCACTTACAATTATGTCATTTTCTTACTTCCTGGTCGGACAGAGTTTATGTCCTTACACTAAAAATCTAACAACACTGTCACATTAAAATGGTAACAGCAAAACTGTACATTGAGATCTATGACCAAAATAATAATTAATAACAATGAAAAAACGTATAAAAATAGAAAGCTAAACATACTCTGCTTCTTCTAGCCTTTTTGTGACATGTTTCTCAACATCTTTCTCTGCTTCCACCTCAGCCTCAAGTTTGGTGTGTTGAGAGCGCAGTCTAAACAAGGAGGCCCTGAAACAGAAGGAGAATCGTGTTTAGCAAAAGACTGTGAATCACACTCATATTCTGGATTCAACGTGGAGCCAGCAGAGCGTGCTGTTCGGTTAGACATAGTACAAACTAAGTAGCACAACAGGCCATTAAACAAGTAATAAAAAATGAGGAACTTTATTAAGTGTCATATCTTCTAACTAATGAAAATATAAAAATAAATAATTAAGGTGCTTATTTGGCGCGTTATGCGTAACATCTCGAGAATTGCATGGGATCTTTTAAGTCCCCTGGTAGAATGTCGAGAGACGAGACCAATGATTAACGTTCCTGTCTACGGATGGTGTGGCGAAAGAGGGACAAAGTTCAACCCTCGACCAGGCTGAGGATAGAACTTGGGACCTCCTGGTTGGTAGTAAAATATTTTACCAATTCTGCTAACCTCGCACACAGTCAATTCGTCCATTATGTACACACAATCGATAAAACAATGTCGCACACTAAAATGATACAAGGTGGCTCTTAATATCTTATGACCAAGAACTAAATATTTCCCCTCAGCCGGCTCGACCTGTCTCAGTTAACAAACTTTTTGTCATACGACCGGTTTTCGTACAAAGAAAAGTGCTTCTTTCTGATTTCAAATGAGAATATTAAATAAAAGTTTCTATCTTCTATCTATCTTCTATAATAGTACAAGCGGGGAAGACACGGCCTTGTGTACAGTCTGCTCACTACGGCACCTGTGACCTCCGTCACATACTATTCTTTTATATGGAACATTCGAGTTGGGAGATGCACAGGAAATACAATAAAGTAAACAAAGTTTATTATTGTTCAGGCTTGCCCCCAATAGACGGCAAAATTAACCAGCTGCTTGAGTTGTTTCTGTTGCAAAATTTTATAGTGAAAATGTTATAAAGGCTTGTATCTTTGGCATTTGCACTTGCATGAATTTTGCCATCTACTTGAATATTTATGGTTAATCCTGGTTTACTTACATATTTCCTCCATTCTCAGACTCCTCAATTTGCCTGGAAATCTCATTTCTCTCAAGTTGTAGCTCTTCCAGTCTTTCCTGGCACTTTTTGAGTTCTTCTCTACAAATCAAAAAAATTTTATTATTAGAAAACCTTTTCAAAAAGTAACTAGAAGTAACTGCCAAGTACAACCAAAAACAACATGAAGAAACTTACAATTGACTAATAATTTTATGTATGTATGTGTGTGATTATACGAATTAGTAGAGATTCCTAAAAACATCTGGCCATAATAATCTGCAATAATATATTCCTAAACAGCAAAACAAAAAAGATGGCGTTTCAATGTTGCTGAACGTCAGTAAAGCCTTCCTTACACTGGCAAGGAAGCAGACGTGGAGACAAAAGGAGCAATCTGTTAGAACTACTGTAAGTCAAGAAATGAAGACAGAAGCACATATAGAAACTTGACAGAAATGAAGTGAAGACAGAAGGAACTGAAGGTTTCCTTTTTCCTTTTTCTTCCATTTCCGTTTTTGCTGCCATTGAGCTTCCACTATAGTGTAAGTCAAAACAAGGTTTGAGCCAATTAACGTGCCATTGTGAAAGTGAGCACAGCAACACAACATCATGCAAAGGGGGTTTTTGCCCTGCAAATCTGAGTTCTGTTTCTGCTTCTGTCGTCCTAGCTTATACTAGAACGAAACATTCGCTTTTATTGAATATTGTTTCTGTTTCCGCTGCTTCTGTCGCTGACCAGTGTGAGCAAGGCTTTTATTATGAAGTCAACTGTTCAGTTGAAATAAAAATCTAAAAAATCTAAACTACGAATAATAGTTCATTAATGTAACAACTAGAATAGAATCAATCTGTGTGTTCAAATTTGATTCTGAACAATAATTCGTAGAAAAGACAAATAAATTTTCCCTGACTTTCAGGAGGTTTACATTCCCATGGGTTTCCTTGAAATGCATTCCCAGTTCTTAAGTTTTCGGGCTCTATAAAGACAGAGTGAGATCAATACATATCAACAGGTGATAACTTTAGATGTGTAAATCAAAGCCTGTTCAATGGCATAAAGCTAGTTTCGTTGTTTATAAATAATTTTAAGCATGAAAAGGGCAGCTTGCAGTTAAATTTCTCGATGAACATACATGTAGACTACCAAATCACTTAGTGTTATCAGAATCAAAATAATACCCCGATAACACAGTGCTATAACTTTGGATGACTGTGCTAAATAGTAAATTAATTATTTCAAATAATACCTTGACTGCATAACCAGGTAATCTTTCTCTAGGACCTGTTCACTCAGTTGGTCGAGGTGTCTCCGCAGGGCAAGCATTCGCAGCTTTTCCTGTTTTGGGTGAATTTCAAGTAGGTTCATGAATCAGATAGCTACACGACAACAAGCAATACCCGAAGTTCAACCATGATTTTAGGTAAATTACCTTGACCCCTACATATTATATAACTCACCCTTACCCTGCTTGTAAATAATTATTATTTCTTGAGCTTGTTTCAGACACACCTTCTCATCCTATCCCAGCAAGTAATTTCAACATTCCAATAAGACACATTTTTCACCCTACCATGCCCCTTGTACATAAGACATGATATAGTACTTATTTCTTCACAATTTGCTCCAATAGCATTTTTCTCACCCTACACTTCTAAGGTCCTTTCTAGTTAACCAATTCTTATCTCTAACATTAGCATTGATCTTCTTTAACATGGAGCGATCCCATAAAAGGCTAAGCCCTGCCCCCCTTTTCACTCAAGACTAAAAAATAAGCAGAGTGTACTAAAAAAAACATGGCTGACGCAAGTGCTAAAGAGAGAATTTTTTGTATGGGCATCTTGCCTTTGTGTCTTATTTTGTTAATGACTGATGGTCTGAGACCCTAGGCCTTCAGATATAGGATGGGGTATGTACACTGAGTGGGAAAGAAGGTACACCTGGGTTTAAGGTCATCGAGTGCAGAAGGAATTCATGCAATTTTGTGCATTTTGGGGACCCATTTCTTAAGAATTGTGGCCCTAAAATACCAGGTTTTTCTGTAAAAAATTTGATATCAACTTTCTGTAAGAGCTTCAAGGTACAACTTTGCATGCTGTTTACAATAATTTTAAAGTACCACTTTTAGTTAATTAATCACACGTTAGAGTTGTGATGAAGCTAAATGTTGTCTTTGGTAATTCCTAAAAAATTGCCAGACGTTATTGCTGGGGAAAGGCAGTACAGCCACCGGGAAAGTTGGTATAATTTACCAGTGTACTGGCCTTAAGAAAAACACTGATTAGTCCAAGAAACAGCACTGACGGTACTCCAGCCTACCTGTCTTGTCTGTTGTGCTATCGGGTCAGAAGAGTACTCATCTTCATTTTCACCACCTTCCATGCTTCTGCCAAAGAAATGAAAAGCAACTGTCAGCAAAAACACAAAAAATTTCCTCAAACTTCATCAGACATGCCAGTTTCCCCAGTTGGTCAATCCCAAATCCTGTCACCAGATCCCAGGGGGAGTTCCCATATAAAAAATATGGATGAGGGGGTGGGGGTTCAAAGTTTAAGGTATTATTTTTGCCATTTTAGTATGTTTCAATATTCAAAAGGAAAACAGAAGCCACTTTTAGTTTTGAAAAATGGACTGAAGAAGCAATCCCAATGCAAATGGTACAATTATTGCAAAGTTCTGCTACATGTAGCTCATACCAAAAGACACCAGTATTTTTAAGGTACCAACGATGAAGATAAAATTGTTTCTCTTTTTAGATTTTGGGTTTAGCTCAACTCTCAACCCCCCTCCTACCATCATTTTTCCAGGAATTCTCCGCCATTTACACTCCCACCAATTTAATAAACATCTATCTTCTCCCTACAGTATCAATACAAATTAAGTTGATTGTTTGTGATAAAGGAGGTGATCATACATTCCAAACTTTATAATACAAAGTATGAAATTTTCCAAACATATTATTAGGAAAATATGGAGATTGGTGGTGGGAATTTAGCAACTCATCAATAAAGTATGAATTTTTTCCAACATATTATTGGAAAAGTATGGAGACTGATGAGAATTTAGCAACTCATCATTTGGCACTTTTTGGAGTGAAAAGGTTGATCTATACTATGAGAAAGCCCAATCAAAACTAGAATAAATTGATTAAAAATTAAGTACAGTATATACAAGGGCCAATTAATTAATGTTTCATAGATATGACAATCTTGGACAACTTTGTAGAGTATGGTCAGTACTTGTAAAAACCTAATGATGTTCTAAGCTTGCAAAGGTCTCAAAATATGGAAAATGAGTAATTGATGTTCATACCCTGTTAGAGACTCCTCATCACTGAAATAATTCTTGTCAATATCTGAGGAAGGATCACTCTCATATTCCACTGGACCTTTAAATAATTAATAATAATAATAACTATAAATAATATCAGGTGATTGAACAATTACAATCACATGCTCTAGTCAACCAATGCATGCTGCCTTATTGTAATTGACCCCTCAAAAGGCACCATTCAAGAAGGTGTTGTGAGATCAGTAACAAGTGATGTAGTTTGCTTGTTTTACATGTAAGGTTACATAATAGGTTTAGCATACCCTTTGCGAAAAATGCCCTTGCGCGCTTGATATTAGGGCTATTCTTTAGCTGTTTGGTGTTTCTGAAAGCCAGATAAATGTAGTTTTTAAATCCGTATCAGAAAATATTAAAAGTTTCAAACACATCATATTTTTACGTTCAGTCTGCAAAAGTAGTCGTTCTACGTGACGGACTAATGCTTCTTCCCTTAACGTCAGTCATCAGTCTTATCTATCGTTTTGGAACCTCGA
>JAOEHT020038238.1:0-22867 GCA_025448195.2 Parazoanthus atlanticus | reverse complement strand
CTTTAATTTGCATAATTAATTTTGCATAAATTATAAGTGATGACGTCATCCAATTAACGTTAAAAGATGTGTTCATAGCTGGACTACAGGTATTGAAAGTTTCATTTTGATTGCTTGAAAGCTTCAGATTTTAGGACGTTCGAGGGTTAAGTTAAGGATACATTGATTGGATGACAACATGATGTTGTACCTTTGTTCACAAGACATTGAGCAATCGTACTGACCATAGTTTCTGTTTCTCGACTGGTTCCCACCGCCATAATACAAGAAATAAGTCTATTATTATTAGTAAGAGTATTATTATTATTGATATTGTTGTTGTTATTATTATTATTATTATTATTTGTATTAGTAGTAGTAGTAATAGTAGTAGTAGTAGTAGTAGTAATAGCAGTAGTAGTAGTAATAGTAGCAGTAATAGTAGTAGTAGTAGTAGTAGTAATCGTAATAGTGGTTATAGTAACAGTAGTAGTAATCCTTTCTAACTGCATCTACTAATAGTTAAGCATAATGAATATCCTTAATTAAGTTGTTCGTTGTGACTTGTTGCTTGTTATCATTACTATTATTCAGTCTCTAATAATAGTATCAGCAATAGTAGTAGCGGCATTAGTGATAGCTCAATATATAAGATTAACTGCTGCATGGTTGTTCCCTTTAGTGCCTCCACCCCTCCCATTTAGCGGACCACCACCCCCTGCCCCACCCATGCTTGCCTACGCCGACCCAAACTTGGCTAGTACCGAGACCCCCTCAGCTGACGTCCAGCAGCAGTATGACTCGCCCATGCCCTACGACGCAAACGGAGCAGCTGTAGCGAGTCCCCAAGCCGCACCCCCCGCCGTTGAACAACAGTATGCCTCGCCAGTACAGGCTGAAGCAATGTACCCCCAGTCATCTCCGGAGGGGCAAACGAATGCAACAGTAGCTAGTTACTAACCAAACACGGACACTCCGGACATGCAGCTATTTCAGAAAAAGTTGTCCAAGTGCATTTGTTCATTCACAGACCGAAAGTTATTGTGTGCTCTCAAAAAGAAGAGAAAACTGCACGCTTCTGGATTGGAAAGATTAAAAGTCGGGAAAAATCAAACAACCGTTGGTTTACCCAGGTTTTAAATTGAGGCAGTCATGATAATGCTTGTAACGTGAGATAGATTTCTTCACTGAACACAGAAATATCTAAAGAATATTGTAAACAAAAGGTAGACAATGAGTTTGGCTACTTGCAAGTGCTTGGATGGGGTTCCATGATGCAAGATTTCTAAGGGATTGTTCGACAAATTTCGGTAACGGAAATAGATTAGCGTCAAACAATCTTTTAAAATCTTGGACCATCGAACCCCATTCAAGCCTCTGGTAAGTTACCAAACTCAAGATGATAAATTATTCTACCTTTTGTTTGCAATATTTTTCAGATAATTCTATTTTATTAATGGGGAATCCGTCTTACGTTACGAGCATGCGCATTACCGTGACTGCCCCCATTTATTCTGATATTTCCCGTAGCACCAGCTTCCGTGTATTTAAGACTTTTGATAACCCACAAGTCTTTTCTGTCTTGGTTGTCACACTAGGACATCCTTTCCCGACTGACTAGCCGTATAAATACCTGAGTTTTGCTCGATAATTGGCGAACGTTTTGACACTTGAAAGGTACCGAAGCTAGTCAAACGTGCTAGGCGCGAAGCTAGCAAGAAAAGCCTTTAATAAAGGTTTTGAACTTTACTTCAAAAGAACCTTTAAATAAATCAGGGATACAACTAGGTCGACCTTAGACTTCGTAAGCAGTCTCTATTGCAATCACATACTTCGTCTTCAACTTAGTCATCACAGTAAACCCTTCTGCACCAACCAACTTCCACAAGACTTTACAGTTGTGTAGGTAGTTAATTTGACGACAGTCGCGCCGATTCCTTTATTATAAGTTAAAGGTAAAGTGACTTTTATTTAACTTCGGTAGTTCCGTCAGCACTAAAGGCTGGTATCAGTAGAAGCCGATGTACTTACTTTGTTGAAGTAACTAAGAGGTTAGCAGTTTTATCTGGCACAATGCGAAGACTTGTTTTTGTACATAGTGACTGTAATAACTCTCTAAGTCAGTTCCAGAATATTACACAAACTATTCAGTTTGCCATATCGTAAACGCAGTGTTCTTACTGCGAAATTGTACAGACGATTAATAAAGTTTATATTTTCACTGCTACCTTTGTTGGTTTAGTACTGATCGGTAACATTATGCGAGCCATATACGTTCTAACACTTTTTGAACGCTTTCCTTGGTTATAATATTCAATATCTTTGGAAACCTATGGTGCGTCGGTGCGGGCGAAAATAAAAGGCGAGTCAAAAGTAAGGTATGGAGTGCTTCTCCTTTTCTTTTCTGAGATCGGCCTTTGGCCCCATCACCCTTGGCTTCGCTTTGCTCGGCGTCCGAGACCGAATGCCCCTGTGTTTCCGAAGATGAATCTTCAATAGATTTACCAGTTACAGCTTATCGTTAGATCAAACCCAACTTTCCCCAGACCCTCCTTCGCACGGTGGAGTGATAAACGCTCAAAGGTTTGATAACATTATCCAGCAGATAAAATTTGCTCGTTGTCCAATCAAACTTGAGAACGCGTACACTTTATCCGCTGGATAGGGATTTATCCGCTGGATAAAATTATCCACTCTTTGAACAACCCGGCCCTGGGTATTAGTCTTGGTTGGAGTGGCACCGAAACAGGCGTCGTTCTTCTGTGACTTTATTTGCTTTCAGACAAAGAGCTTACTGCCTCGTCCTCAGGCGTTTAAAAAGCGGTTGTGAAGTGGCACTTCCCTTTCGTTCTTGCAGCTGACTGGACGCCTGAAAACTCAACTCAACTCAACTCAATTCTAATGTTTGAAGTACATTTCTACAAGCTCTGTTCGCAGATAGCAAAAGCTAGTCGAGGCGAGCAGGGCTTAGATATTGTACAATGGGAGCTACATTATTATATTAATGTACAGTAATGAAAATAGAATGAAAAGCCAAAGGCGAATAACTTATAATAACTATTACATTTGAGTGTCCGTGTATAAACAGCAAAGCAGAGGAACTTACGAGATCTGAACGGCGACGGCTGCAATGACAACGATGGCGACGGCTGCCCCTATGTTGTTCTCCTCCTTCTTCAGTTGCTTCATTCACCATTCAATGGTTTTTAATTGATTTTCATGTGAAGGAGTGTGAGCGGTTGGCATCAAAATTTGCACTTGAGGCCCAGCAAACAACGTCTACGTCGTCAACAAAACTCGAAAATTGGATTTTCGACGTTGTATTTTCCTGAATACGACGGGGAAAAGGAGGCCAGGTGTGTGCATTTTCACGCGCAGCTATTGTGTTTCGTAATTACGTTTCTTGTTTTCTACGCATACCGTTCTATTTGATGCGTTAGCTCCCCAACTTTGTAAATGGCAGCGATGTTAAAAATGACGTTTTGAACTCGAATTTTGAAAATCTCTTGAACCCGTTTTTGAAAATTGTTCACCAATATATTTGGTGTACCATCCTAATATGCATTAGTTCTAGCGTTAGGGTAGTTTTTGTGGAGTATCTTGTTTTATGAAAATCGTATCAAGGTTTGTTTGGACGGTAAGAGTCCACTGCGCCATAACTGAACATCTTCGAAGCAACCACTTCTCAAGTTTTAGTCAAAGAACGTGAAAAACTGTTGCTCTGTTGATTATTCATGAGAACAATTTTTTTATACAATGGAGACGAGACGGTTAGTGACCAAACAAATTGGAAACCAAGGACGTCGACGGAAGGGGAAAGAGGGGGAAGGAAAAAAAGAGAACTGGGGGGAGGGGGAAGCAAAGGTGAAGATAAAGGGGACGGTCTACTCCTCTCCCTCCCCAACCTCGATCCAGGGCTTTTCCATACCCTCCGACTTTCAAGAGAAAAGCCTTAGGATCGAGGTTTCTGTCTTTGTGTCTCTGTCTTTCCTGCAGATGATCGCGCCTAACTGCTAGAGCTGCAAGGTCGTCAGCAAAGTCCAAGTCTTCTAAATGTGATAACAAAGTCCACTGGAGGTCTATGGATTTGACTAGTGTAATTTACCGCACAATCCAGTCGATAACAACCAAGAATAGGATAGGAGAGAGGATACATCCCTGCCTTACACCGGTTTACTGGGAACCAGTCAGAGAGTGAGTTATTCGAGATGGCGCTACATTCAAAGACGGTCGTAAAACTTCTCTATCAATGTAATGATCTTTGGGGGGACTCCATATAATTGTAGTATCTTCCAGAGGCTAGGGTGATGGATACTGTGGAAGGCTTTCTTGAAGTCAATGAAATTGGTGTACAGTGGGCAGTTCCACTCTGGGCACTGTTCAATGATATTTCTCAGGTATCAAGATCTCATCAATGCATCCTCTCCTTTTCCTGAAACCAGCTTGCCCCTCAACAATATCAGCTGTCCTCAAAGTGCAACTGTTTGTAACTTCAATTAAGAAACAATTTGTAGTGTTGTGTCCCAAATTAAACTGAAGTAAAAAGGAAATCCTTCATGAGATCAGCCAAAACAAATTGTGACATGTGCACATGTCTGCTGTCTCGCTAAACATGTTTCAAAAAATCATGGTTAAGAAACAATTCGACTTTTTAAGTACGCAAACTGGCTTAAAACCACCTGTTTAAACGAATTGCTTTATCGTTACAAATTTCAAATGCTACTTTCAGAACCTATGAAAACCTATCAACACGTGACAATACCAACATATTTAAGTCGAACAAGTTGAATACAATCTTGTTTAGTGTTTTGTATGAACGCGGTATATGTCCGCGGCAGACTATAGTGTGCTCTGTCCCGTAATATTCTTTGTTTGTCTGTGTGACAAACTTTACATTTATGCCAATGAGAAAACTTGTAAACAAAGATTCCCTACAGGCCTGTCCAGACAAATCGGAATAACAGCGAGTTAGAGCAATAGATGAACGCTGGCAAATTTTCAAGATGGCACATCGAAATCCAGTTTTACAGCAAAACTAAGCATCTAGCAACTGTTTTCCCCAATAAATTGAGTGTTCACCTTTCAGTCGGTGGAGAAAGGCAAGATAAGCAAAATATGTGCTAAACCCCTTGTTTTTTGTATATCTTTCTAATTCTTGCTTCGACTTGGTCTGCATTTTTCCGTTATATATGTCGGCTGTCCTGGGAGTATCGCGGGCGCGCATCACACCCCTGAAGTTGGAAACGAGGCCAGGCTATCTGTATTTGAACCAGATGATAACCCAATCAATCCACACTTTAATACAATTTCTTTAATGTTCTTTATTATAAAAAAGTTTATCGAAACACAACTATACTGGTATATCATACATATTAATTTAACTCTAAATATCTTCCAAAAAATATTAAAATTGTTTCAGTGCCTTCTCTGGACCACTGAATCGTCTAATACAGTTCACAGAATTGACGAATATCAACATTTTCTTGACTGTTGAAATATCAAATTATCAATCCAGTTTAACTCATAGCATTGCTAACTTTAAAATATTCTTGTTCCGAGAGTTCCGAAATAAAAGTTTGCTTAGGTTTTGCATATAAGTTGTCGTTCGGCGGCTTTTAGCATTGATCTTAACTGTGTAGCCATGAACACTACTTATCATAACTTAGTTCCATATCCCATCAATTTATCCCAGACTACGAGTCATTACGATGAGCTTCATCGCCGGTGAAGAGTCAACCATGCCTCTTAATAACTCTGTGCGTAAAGCAGAACAACACAACTCTAGATACTTCTCCTGATTATATACCTTGCGAGCAGAGATCTCCCATATCCCCACGAAAAACCAGAGGACAGGAGAGATCTCTGCTTGCAGGGTACATAATACACAGCTATTTTAAAAAAACCTTGACATCTGCAAAGGCAATACCAAACACGAAATGAATCATGGGAGCTATGTACTTTACACTGCGTACCATTCACTCAGGACGTGTATACGAAGCAAACGAAACCAGCAAAGAACGAACCTAAGTTTTGATAAATTAGGCCCAGCCCAGCTTAGCAATTAACGAAACTAAACTTCCCCTCATGCTTTGCGATGTGGGTTTGCGCTTTTTACAGGTCAACCTTTATTGAAATAGCTGTATCTAATATATTTACAATGACAATATAGACAGTTCCATTCAGAATTAAAAAGAAATCAGTTTGATAAAATGAAACTTGGGTTTATTCGTAAACGTGCTGATGAGAAAGTGTCGGTGTGCATGTATGACCTATACTTGTGTACGTGAAGCTCGATTCTTCAATATTTACCACCGTTTATAACAGTCCTTACGCACGTTTACGTCAGATTAGTCAATTTTACCCCCAAGCCTCGCTCTCGAAGTCCAAACTCGTAAATGATATCATGAACAAAACTACAAAGTGGACAGAAAAGAGAGCAGTATGCACGTGCAAGATGTTGAGAAGAACTTCGTGGACACGAGGCTTGGGGTGAATTTTGAGCAACTCACGCGCGATCACGTGATATGTAAAAGCCAATTGTGTTAGCTTCCGTGACACTATCAAGTTTAAATGGGCGCAGTCAGAGTATTGCGCATGTTCGCAGCCGGGGACCAATTAATTCAGTAAGAATACAATCTCTGAAAAACACTGCAAGCAAAAGATAGAAATTCATTGTCCTTGCGTTTGGCTACTTACAAGAGCTTGGATGGGGTTCCGTGTTCCAAGATTTTTAAGGGATTGTTCGATACTTCCGCTTTATCATACTGAGAACCCTCGAAACTGAATTTCTTTCCGGTCCGGAACAAAAACTGAAATCTGACGGACATGCACATACTGTAAGTAACTCAACTCAAGATATAAAGATCACTCTAACTTTGGTTTGCAACATTCTTCAGAGAATTGAGGAAATGCGTGTGACGTTACAAGGCAACACATTGCCATGACTGCCCCTACTATTGATAACCGGTCAATACTGAGTAAAATACCGTGCAGCCCATCTGCAATCTACAACGACGGGATTCAACGATCTTCCGAATTATGTCTTGAAAGTAACGAGGTAAACATGGCTTTAAATTCAACACTTTTAACAACTACGTCTTTAGAAAGATCTACCCTCAAAACCAACCATTGCTGATAACTGAAAACAAAAATAAATGCCGCGCACGTAGTTCTTTTCCCGGTTCGTTCTTCTCTAACCGCAAACCTCCAGTACAGTATAATCGACGTTGCATCAACGGCTTTTGTCAAACTGACTGTATGCGAACGTTCTTCAACAAACCTTGCTTAAATGTGAGACTCCCGGTCTCAACAGCATCGCTGGAGTGATAGAAGGGCTTGGGCGTGACACAGTGTGACTACAGGTCCGTAGCTGAATGCGTGACTCCAGGTATTTTAACCAAGGATGGTTTTCCCACTTTTCGGTCACGTTTGAGAGGTAAGGTCGATGAAGGGCTGCCGCTATGCTTTCGGACGCTTCGAGGGGGTGTATACGGCGGGGGAGGTTGGGGAGGAGAGTTGAAAGACCCAGTCCTACAGTCGTGCGCTTTCTTTTGCGCAGGGCTGTGTGTGGTATAGGGCGAGAAATGCACAATGTCTTCTCGGCCACTATCGGTCTCACAGTCAGTACCAACGTACTCACTGCCCATGTACGAAGTCATTGGGCTCTGATGCTCGCGCACTGCCCATGCTGCGTCTGCGGTAGGCGGGCTGCTGGTCAGCGGGGTTTTCTTGGGCAGTGGCGCTGCCTTGCCGTTTTTAGACTTCGCGTGGCGAACTTCCTCCGTTGACTTATGCATATTGATTGTAGCTTCCTTGTACATCTTCTTAGAGGCTTTGAGGGCATCTTCACGGCTTATCTCGGCCTCGTGGTAGCTGGAACGTTTGTTAGCAGCGGTTTTGCGTCTGAACTTCGCCACTACAACAGCAATCAACATAATTATCAGCACGCCACAGAACGTGCAGAGCACAATCACGATTATTAGCTCCTTGTTCGTGAACCCTCCTTGGTCGGATTCTCTGGCATCTACGCCAACAGCAACCTTGTTGTCTGTCGTGGACAATCTGAGCGTTGGCAAGACAAGCGTGTCATCGAGATACACTTTCATTCTGACCAAGCGTTGCTTGGGCTTCGCACCGTTATCGGCGGCTCTTATCGTCACAGTATAAGATTTTTTAGTCAAGTTCCTGGATATCAAAATGTGCCCTTGTTCCCCGTCAATAGTAAACGCGTCATAGCCATTGCTGTTTATAATTGAGTAGCTCACTTTGCCGTTTCTCCCCTCATCCGGATCTTTGGCCACCACTTTCCACACCCTATAACCAGGCCTTGCGTTTGTGGGAATATTCACCGATATCTGCCCGTCAATTCCAATAAATCGGGGCGCGTTATCGTTCTTATCGAGAACACGCACAAACACTTGAACGGGGGTCCTAACATTGCCGTCTGTGACAAAACCATTCAAGAGATGTGAACTTGCTTCTTCGCGGTCCAACTCTTTCGCAAGTGTCAACATTCCTGTGTTGTTATTCACTGTAAAGTACGGATCTTGTCCCTGAGACAAATGGATCAAAAGCTGTTTACCGGGAAGTCGTAGGTCACCACGGAAGTCTCCAACTTTCGTCCCGGGAGGTTTACGTTCGAACACTCGGAACTCATAGTGATGTTTGGTACACGTGACTGTCACACTCAGCGTACAGCGGTTTCGCTTTGGTGTACGCCCGTGATCTCGAACTTCAGCGGTTATCAGGAACGAAGGCGTAAACGAGCACCAGAGTTTTGTTTTAAGTCGAAGACTTCCTCGCAAAGCATCGAGAGTAAACCATTTCTCTGTATCGACTATTGAAGTGTTTTGATGCGAATCAAATAAGGAAACTAGTCGGAAACTCAGTTGCTGATTGGTTCCTTTGTCTGCATCAGTGGCTGCTAATGTCTCAACAATCGTGCCTGGCTTGGAGTCATCAGATAACTTTATAGTATAGATCGATTTCTCAAATTTGGGTGCATTTCTGTTGCTATCGGCGAGAACAACGGTCAAAGTCTGGTTTGACTCTCGTCTCGGTGAGCCTCGATCTCGGGCTACAATTTTGAGTTCATACTGCGCGCGCACGTCTAAACTGAGAGGCCGCTTAACCCGGATAACGTACTGCTGATCAAACAGTTTGTTCAAGGAAAAGTCGTCTCTGTGTCTGGACAGCTCGAGGTCAACTTCACCGTACCGACCGCTGTCTTTGTCACTGGCTATCACAGATGCGACAACGCTACCCAGGGGGATATCCTCGGGGAGTTTGCCATCCGACTGGAACAAAGACTTTGGCTCGATCGAAATCTCTGGCGTGTTATCATTCTCATCTATAACCTGAAACAAAATTAAAATAAATTAATCAAGAGTCAGATAACATCTAACGGATATGAAACTTTTGATTGTCTCTAAGCCTCCGAGTCTTCCATAACTCATAAATTCAACTCGAGTTAAAAATTGACTGCCACCACAGTTTTCTTATTAAAACTGCCAGTTATGGTCAATTTTTAAGTCGAGTTTATGAGTAAATTAACGAAATCAGCAATTTTAGCAACTTTATATAGAGACAGTTGCTTCCGTTTTAATTAGAGCAGTAAAGAAAGATTATCGCGATAAGTTGAGATCCGTGGCTTAATTAAACTCGGCGACAAGGCGTGTGTTCCACTGATTTGCAGTACCTAAACATAATTTTAGCTATTCATACACAGAAAAATATTAATGTTCAGTTACAAAATAGCCTGCTGTTAGCAAGCTCCAATTAAATATACTGTATTTTGATTTCCGGCAGGACTTCAGGTGACTATCTTACAGTTTCTAATAAATTTTTCGAAGAAAATGACCGGAGACGAACTTGTAACATTGACTAAATAAATAACGGTAATACAGACCGCGCACACTGTACTAAATACAATTACAGCTTCTTTCGAAAGCAGCTGTCCTACTCGATATTTGGACCTTATTAAATAAGACTGAACCATGATCTTGATCACGTCTCCTTTACTTGGAAAATACTTGCATAATTACTTTTTGATTTATCTTATTACTTTTAGTCAAATTAGGTAAATATGGTAGTATTGTCTTCTTTTAAATTTGATTAATTTTCGCAATTTTTTCTTATTGACATGAGTTATTACTATTTTTATTGATATGCAACAAAAGGGAAGAAACATCTCTTATAACTGTGCTCGCGCTGACGTCTTTAATAAATCCCAAACATTCATTTATAAATATTGTATACGCGTAGTGTTTGTTTGTTTGGGTCTTGCTGAAACCAAACTACGTCCTATTAACTGGCATTTCACAGACGGAGCTGAGAAAACGGTGACCGAAGAAAAAAAACTTTAAAAGCTGCGCGCTTCATCCATCAATTTCCGATAAACGATTTTAAATTTGCTCAAGAGTCCCTGAGGACTCCGTGAAATCACATTCTCGCAAAACTATATGTGGACTGAAATGTCGTTTATCTTCGGACATTTACAGAACATGTCATTCCCCCATATTCTAGACTGCGGTACACCGAACATTCAAATTCCGACCTAAATTGAACAAAAGTTATTTTCTCTCTTTATTTGATTTAGAAACTCCACTTTCTCATTTGCATACGGAAAATTAGAGACCTCGTTTGCTGCATATTTGGTGAGGATATTGAGGAGTTGGAAACGGAATGAACGCTTCATCGTTGTACAATCTTAACTATGGCGGCTTACTCCTTTTTTGTTAAACTATTCTTCTTCTAATATCGTCATTTACGCTACAAAACCAAACGCTCACTACCCGACACTCTATTTCAATCCATCACTACAACTGATCTACACTTACAACTATTTTCACAAGCGCGTGTGTTGGTAAAAAATATCGAACTGCTCGCGCATGGCTTAGTCCCCTAATCGCTGGTAATTCATTTGAGCTATTTTAAATTTCACGGTTTGAACCAGCTACACATGCTTCTGGTCAACTGAAAATACCCTTGTACTTTCTACTGGACAAACTACTGGAGCTATAAACATAATAGATATAGAATCTCAAATACCTGAACTCTCAGAAAAATACAGAATACACATTACGGTTCGATTTAACGGAGTTCGCGCGAGTTAAACTTGATTAACTTTTGCTTAATTCGAATTATCGATGGTCATACTGTAATTTGTTCCATCAAGTTCTAGAATATAATTTAAAAACAATAATTAACTTGTAACAATGTCACTTGCGGCCAGGATAGCTGGCAGACATGATACTCTCAAGATTGAACTAAACAAAAAGATTTATAATGGATGATTGCGAAGTAGATGACAGCGGCAATTTGACACTTCCATATTCCGCGGTCTGTGCGGCGCCAAGTAGACAGCGAAGCTCAAATAAATCCCCTCACAATACATGAACAATTTAACGAATGGCTTAAGAGTTAAGTTCTTCGGATCGTGCTCTATTTTACCTTGCCTCTCTAACGGGGAGGTTGAAAGCAAACTCTACCTGCTTCTCATTTTTAAAATTGAACCCAACCCCATATCTGTTGATTCGTTCGCCGGCAGTTTTCGGCTCTGAATTCAACAACCTGTATTAAAAGGCCTATAAAGCTATAAAGTAGCTTCGTTATCGCTGGCCATTTATCATTAGTATGGCGCTACCTCCATTCACTTGACACATGCGCATAATATTAGCATATTTCTAAAAAGCCCTTTACTGTGCAAATGGGTTTGTTTTTAACACAGGAAATGGATAGAAAACATAATTTTAATGGATCTTGAATTATATCTACGGCATGCACGAGATTACGGAATGTACATCTTGCGAATGATTGCTACAAGAGGAGCTGGAGGCGGTGAATCAGTCTTAAGAAAAAGGGACTAAAAATGAAGATGAGTTTTTAGCAGCCTAGAAACGCACTGCAGTAGCACATACAGCCACGTACACCGACAAAAAAAGCTTGAAAAACGCCTAGATAATAAAGAAAACGAGAAGCGCAGCGTTGATAGTTCAATGAAAAATCACGATTTGTTCTGGCGCAAAATAAGCCAGACTCTGCGTAGGGAATAAATCTTGGGAGTCTATTTTCAAAAACTGATTCACAGGTCGGTTGAAAAAATTGAAACTCTTTAAGAGTTCTTACAAAGCAAGGCCAAGGAAGGTCGCATCACTGTCAAATGAAAGAGACATTTATCCAAATTCTGACAAGACTAACTAATGGCTCTGTACACAGTAATTCTCTACCGCATAACAAACTATTCAGAAATGTATAATATAGGATAATGAGTCCTTGTTAGCTTGTCAAATCCACACGGCAAACGGCGATAGAAAATACCTTGAGAACATCATTCTAGCACTCAATTAACTTCGTCGAAATTGCAAACATTTTATCCCTGCATAAGAAATAAAATTATTGTACAAAATTTGAAGAATTCAAACATTTAACATGTCCGGATGAAAAACAAATCTTGATTACACAAGTGCTTCTTTGGAGTGACAGTTTTGTTTGAAAAGAAAAGGCACAAAAAGTCATCTAAATTGTTATTTAATATACCACAGTGAGAAATGAAAACAAAAAAGACAAACACAGTCTCTCGGAGCACTTTTCTCACTGCACGGCGTCCGTTTAATGAATATTTCGTTAATGAGACATCGATGAAATTAGCAAGAGATCACCTAATCACCAAAAGAAAAAGTACTTCCAATTTAAGATCACTTCATCACCCTCTGAAAACTGCAAAAATGTGTCCAAAGCTCAAAATGTTCCTTGTGGCAAGTACTTAAAAATCCATTTAATAACCGCCCCAAGTTTTCTGTCAGCGACGGACCTTCGTCCATGATTTATTTTATTACAAACCAGGTTTAACATATATTTAGCAATTACAACAATTATGCTTTGAAATGCTGCTTTCCTGATAATAGTTGCTGGATTCTATCAAAGTTAGTTATGTCTGTCATATGATAAATACAGATCGAGTACTGATTTGGAGAAGCACGCAAAAATCTAAACGCAAAGAAAGGATCTTTTTGAACACTTAACAGGTAAAATCTAGGCGTTTGTTCAGCTGGTTTCGAGCAAATGTACTTGTAAAGAATGAAGACATTCATAACTGGGCTCTAATGATAGCACAACTCGAATATCTGTATCTTAATGTCCATCGTTGGGTAAAATAAAGAAGTATTTTGGATATGAGAAGGCTGAAACTTCATCCCAGATCTTCGAATTCAATATTTATACAAACCCAATAATTATGTCCTTGATTCACAGTGCTGTTTAATTTCAACAAAACAATGAATGCAAAATAGGTGAAAATTTCACCCCTCGGGCTTTTATATGCAAATCACACAGCACGTAAATGGAAGTTTCTTTTCGGATGGTACACAAAACCAATTAAGTTTCTGAAACCCCGAAAGCGTGCTGACAAATTGATCGCGCCAAAACAAAAAGACCCTTGCGGGCGGGTTTGTTCAAACTCAAATAAAAGAACAAGAAAGGCTAATTCAAAAGAGAATACAAAGATTTGTGAACACAGAAAGATAATTAATAAATTGGAGAGGACAGACAATACCAAAGTTATTACATGAAATTCCTCATGTAGATGCGAACCGGGCACCCAGCATATTGTGTGCGCCAACAAAGTTATAAAAGTGATAAAAAATTTTTGAGTGTCCTCAGAAAACAACCTTAAAAAAATAACAAACTGTTCAAAAACAAACTATGTGGAAAATGTTGACAAAACGTGCAAGCTCGGGCAAGGGGAAATTTTCCGGGGCATTAGTCTAGCAGTGTTCCATCAGATACACAGCGGGAGGCAATCGTTGATGATAAAATTTCGCGCTGTGTTGCACTCAATAGTAAGAGGATTTTTAAAAACAAAACAATGATTACTCGCCTCACATATCGGCGCAAAAACAAGATTTATGAATGCGAGAAAACAGTAAACACGGTGCTCTACACCGACAAGTCAAAAGTTACCACATAGCATGCGCAGACTTTTTGATTTGATCAATTCTTATCTCAGTAGCAAAGGACAGATTCACAGCTTTGCATACAGATCACAGCAAATTAAAAATTAAAATAGAGCTTTACAGCTACTTACAGCCAATAATGAACAACACTTTAACCGCTCACTGGTAGAATAAAACTCCACACTTTCGTAACGATTCCGAACAAGGAAATGTCATTAAACATCCTAATTTGAACATATGCAACATCACACGATTAAATTTTAATATACAAATCGAGTTTCTAAGTCAGAAAAGTTTTTAACGAGTCTCTCGGTGCTTCCAGTCTAGGCGTTAATCCGTTTCGCGAATATGTTTACCATCTTAATACCCCGCTAAGATGTTCCTATGCACGATACTAAAACAAGAAACTGTCTCTGTTGCTGAGTTTTCAAAGTCACACGCACCAACATCTGTTGAGAACGCCTGCACTCAACCACAACGAGCTTATCCCTTTTATTTTTTCTTTGCAGAAATGAACAGTACGCGAAAAAACGATAACCACGTGAACATCTGGCGCTGTCTTAACCTGAGTTTACTAACTTTTAAACTCAAAATTAAAAACGTTTGTAAACTTTAAGAAAACATACAACTCAACAACTTGAGTACAAACGAGTATTGTTGGCATATATATCATTCCTATATTACAACCTGGCGAAATGTAACATATGATAATATTGATATTAAATGCTGACCTTTATGGAAACCATTGCGATGACAGGAATACTGTCGGGTCCCTGGTCGTTTGCTGTTATTGTCAGACGATAGGGACGGCCTGGCTGCCCTGACTCGTAATCCAAAACCTTCTTAGTCCGCAATTCTCCCGTCACATTGTCCAGCTTGAACAATTCCCTGTTCTGCGATTTCTTATCTATGAAATAGCGTATCTCCGCATTTGTACCCAAGTCTTTGTCGGTCGCACTAACATTGACAACAAACGCGCCTTCGGGTAGATTTTCTTTCACTTCGGCCGTATAGAGATCTTCGCTGAACACAGGGCTTTGGTCATTCGAGTCTAGAATAGTAATGTTTAGTGTCTTCGTGTCCGCGAGAGGAGGGTTGCCTTTGTCGGATGCTTGTATGACAAGATGAAACGAATCATTACGCTCTCGATCTAGCTTTTTGATGTTTATCAAATCTACAAGAATTAAGTTTACCCCGCTGAAGCGTTTGACGTTCAATCCAAAAAAACCCTCTTCGTTTCCCTTGACGATTTCATACTTGTCAACTGAATTGCTGCCCAAGTCGGGATCCTCAGCAACTTCAAGACGGAATCTCGAGTTTAAGGGAGCAGATTCCGAGATTGAAAGAAATTCTAGTTTTTTGGGGAAGCTTGGAGAGTTGTCGTTTATATCACGAATCGTGATTTCTACAGACATGAAAGCCGAGACCGGACCATCCGCCGATACTGTGACTCGGACCAGTAGAACGTCATTTGCCAACGCTAGTGTCTCTCGATCCAGGATAACTCTTGTTCTAATGACCCCACTGACTCTATCGAGTTCCAAATAATTTCGGGCGAAAGAATTACTAATTTCATACGCGATATTGGTAAAGCCACCTTTGCGAAATCCAACTGGTATTTTTTCTTGCGAGATATCAGCCACAAAGGAACCTTTTGGTTTTTCTTCGTAAACTTCAAAACGCACAGTGGCTGCGGTGTCAGGCTTCACGAAGATAAACACAAACACAACCACATGGAAACTCTTTATCGTCCACTTGTTCATGGCTGAAGCTCTCAAACCAACAACTAGTCTCAATACGATTTAGCGGTTCTAAATATGAGCGGTCGACGAAAAAGGATGAATGTGTGTGAAATCCGTTTGCGCATCGGAGATTGGCACAGTGTCAATTATGTAAACTTGCTCCCAAAATAGTCACCACTATCTCGCGGCCAATTTACTGTAGTATGGTCACGGACTGTCTACTTTGCCTTCTTCCGCTGAATTTTTAATTGCCGCAAAGGTAATCCGTATTTGCTTCTGTTTTATATGCCGAAACTGCTTTCACACCTTCATGTCTCAATCAGTTCCAATTAAGCGATCCTACAATGGAAAAATTCTTGCAATTTCGGGCTTTACAAAACTGACAACCAAACTTGCTGTGAAGATGTTGGTGTTAGCACAAAATATTTCGCACTGTAACTCGTGACGGTTCCCTTTCACAACTAGTCAGCATTTGTTCGTTCAGAGCTTCAAGTTTCTGTCATTTAAGAGAGCGTGTTATTGTTGGAGTGTTGAGAGCCATCCACAGTGTTGACTCACTCGTTTAACTCGATCAATCGCAAGGGAGGACATTAAAACAATTATGCTGTGAAATTGCCTCCAATGAAAGGTTACATTACTTGTGACAATACATAATGAGATTCGAACACATTCTTTATGATATTCCGTGTGTTTTGGTTAGCTATGATGAACAGTCTAAAACGTATGAGAAGACACCTCTTTTTAGAAAGCTTTTAATATTCTGAGTTTCGTTTTCCGGCCACTTGACATGGCTTGACATCTGGAATCTGGGTGTTTTTGCGACGAACAATAAACCTGTCCACATACATATTATCACCTATTAGCATGTAAAAAGAAATACCCTTTTGATGGAGAATTAGTTGAGCCCATGTTGACAGAGGTTTATCGCCAGCGTCAAAAATCCCGCAATAAAAACAATAATTACTAAAAGTTTTGAATTTTAGATTCTGAACACGCAGTTGGATGTCCGAGTCCCCCAGTTAGAGAAATTAACGATCTGGGTTTTAATTAAATTAATGTTTGCTTCCTTGATACAGTTTTAAGTTTATCTGGTTGACAAATTGGACATTTTACATCCGTATGAATTTATATTATTAGTTTTCAGCTCTGTACTCAGTGTTATCTTAACCGTTGATCTCGGAGTGCTGACACAAACGATCGGCAGCCGGACTGACGCTAAGATCTTGGCAAACAAGAGATCTGTGACACAAATCACCAGCAAGACACAAGCGTCCTCATGGGGTGTTGACACAGAGGCGGAAGACGAGCGAGCGTGAAGGGGAACTCAGCTAAACACTCAATTTTAATTATCACCTCTAAATATAAATGCGAAAACTAAATTTCAAATATTCACGGAAATTGCGTGACGGAGATAGGAAAGTGACACTTCCTGATAACTTGCATGGCAGATAAAAGAAAAGCCTTGTTACGATCTGTCACTTGGTGGGCTTTGTGGCACTGTTGGATTATTTCCTAAACAAAACAAACGCGGCGCAGTTGCAATCTGAGAGAAACAGAAGCATTCGAAGTGGTCCGCACTGCGCGAGTCTTCCGTTGCAATAATTGAATTTAAGGGTAGAAAAAGTATTCATAAATCAAAAATGTTAACAGACGCGGCCGACCGACGTAAAGGTGTGCTATTTTATTCACGGAGATCAAAATCTTACGTGGTGTTGACAAAGAAATGATGTTTCAGGAAACCACTACATTCTCCACAAATCAACACCAAGGGGCCAAGTTTATTTTATGCCAGTCTGTCAAACACGTTCGATCATGTTTTTCATTCAGCAGTTTTTGTCTACGTCTGTAGTATACAATCAGTACAGTAGACATTATTTTATCAAGTTAAAACTCGTTTATTAACCACAATACAAATAAGAACTTGTGCTTGTGAAAGTTACTGTTTCATTCCTTTTGTTTTTCTCTGGCGGTATAACGAACATGCGTCAGGTTAACACTGCGTTTTCAACTCGACTTTTACTGAAACTCGTTTTCTAGAAAACGGTGTAAAAGACACTGAATCAAAGTCAGAATTTAAAGAAGTTGGACGTAATTTGAAGAAATAAGAAATATACCCGAAAGTTTTAAAGAAAAAAAATTCTCATCACGACCGTCATGGGGTCTCTGGAAAAAGAAACTATTATATAAAATGGAAGTTGGCCGTCCCGGACATGTCATACTATTTTGGTTCAGCTCTGCCGCAGTCGCTAGTGTTACTGCTATTGTTAATAAACTAGCTTTCAAGCAGGAAAATATAAAAACCACAAAGTACTGGGCAATGCAGATCGTTTTTGGCTGACGCAAATCAAAGCGGCATTGGTCAGGGTGCGGTTTTAGTTTATGTCACTGAAAGACTAGTTTACTGAAAAGCATCAAGTCACTGAGAACTCTGTAAAAAATTTAGCAACTTGACTTTATGTGTTACTGATACTCGATGCATAACCTGAGAAAAATAAGGCCTGACAGACTGCATAAAACAATCTGCACTATCAGGGTTCTGGTAAGGATGGAACTGCTAATCCTTGCGGAAATGACGACATTCCGCCAAAACACTTTTTAAACTATGACATAACCACATACCCTAAATTTTTCGGAAGTGAACATTTTTTATTAAACAAACAGCAAATTAGCAATGAATTATTTTTTAACTACTCTAAGCCTTTGTAGTAATGGAGGCGAACAGATCAAGCCGTAATCAGTAGTAACCATTGGCGCCAGTCAGAACTGGACCGAAACAACTCTAGATATAACAATTTACGCTTTCACATGCTGACGGCACTGGTCCTAAAATGAAACTTGTCGGTTATAAGAAAGGAATAGTACGAATCAGTATGAGAAAGATTCCGTCTATTTGTTAAGATAGTCTTATACAACTGGAATGAGTTTTATGCATCATGGCAACAGTATGGGCTAGTTTCTGTGCCATTCATTATTAAACTGCCTTTTTTGCAAACCCAGTAGGAAGTCACATATATCAGAATTCACATACAGAGTTAAACCTCAGAGTGTACATTCAGTTTGTTTCCTGATTATAAAATTTAGTGAATTTTCAGTTAAAATTTAAATTGCAAAATCTGGGCCCTTAAGGTTAAAGTTTAGCTTATAGATCCAAAAAGCGCAACATATTTGGCAATTTTCTAGGTTTATATCCAAAAAAAGTACAAAAATTGCAAAAGTGGAAAAAAAGAGTGGGTTATTTTGAACTGACAAACGTGTTTGAAATTTGACCCTTAATTCTAGTTGCTCTAATAAAGGTAGCTCGGCACTGCAAAGTCTTCCGTTGCAGTAACTGAATTTAAGGGTGGAAAACTATTCATAAATGAATAATATGAACAAAGACAGCCGAGCGACGTAAAGATGTGCTCTTTTATTCGATCTTGTTTTTCATTCACTATCACTCAGCAATTTTTGTCTGCAGTATACAACCAGTTCACTAGACATTCTTTTATAACGTTAAAATTTGTTTAACCACAATACAAATAAGAATATATGCTTGTAGCAGTTACTCTTTCATTCCTTTTGTTTTTTCTCTGGTCCTGACGGTTTATTGTATATGCGTCACGGCCGGGCTAACTTTGCGCTTTCAACTCGGCAACCGTTTCACTGAAACTTGTTTTCTTGAAAACGGTCTAAGACACTGAATCACAAAGTCAAAGATTGAAAGAACCTGAACGCAATCTGAACAATAACTTTAGTGAATAACCAAGAGTCAAACTGAAAGTTTCAGTAAGAAAAAAGTTATTTTTCATCACGGCCATCTCGAGAAAAGAAACTAAAACGAAACAGAAGTCACTTCCCGGACGTGTCATACTATTTTCGTTCCGCTCTGCTCTGCTCGCGGCTATGCTAGTATTACTATATTGCTATTACTATTACTATTTAGCTAGTTTTCAGACAAGACTATAGAAACTCCGGTACAGCGGTACAATACAGATCTAGATCGTCAGGCGTGATGCCATTTACGTAAACCAAAGCGGTACTGGTCAGATTGTGGTTTTAGTACACGCCACTGAAAGACTGAAAAAGCATTCACTGAGAAGTTTTAGTGACTTTCGTTTATCTTTTATTGATGCTGGGTGTATGACCAGTAATATAGTAACCGGACCGTTTAAAAACAAAGCCAAAGGCAAGCGTTCACGAAGAGGGAGATGTTTCTGGTTCTGAAGAATGTGCATGGAACTGCTCCTCCTGCCGGATATGACGACATTCCGCCAAAAAACAACTTTCGTTTATAAACAGTTTTCTGGCTATAAATAGTAGACCAGCATACCATAAATTTTCTGAAGCAAAAATTGAAAATTAGCATTGATTTCTTTTGGAACTACACGATTGACTCCCAATAACTCGAACGTTCAAGGGAATCGTAAAATGATTCGAGGTATCGGGAGATAATTAGTAAGAAAATAACTCGAAGGTAGAACGAATTTAGGTCGAGTTAGCGGGAGGTTAAAAACATCGAGAGTTCGAGTTTCAAGAATCAAATGTACTCCAATCCATCTCAGTTATGGAGGCCGACAGGTTCCGGCTGGCAGTAATCCTAATTGATGGCGCCAGTCCGAACAAGAAAGAAACAACTTTTTCTGATCCGGGTTATATCTGTGTAGTAAAGGTTAAGCAGCTAAACGCTTCGGCCACTGTCTATATAAAACTATAAGCAATCTATTCTTCACAGGCTGAACGCTCTGGTCCTAAAATGAAACTTGTGTTATAGTTTAATACACGAAAGGAAAAAATATACACATGTATATATCTCAGTAAGAAATCAGGGAGAAATCGAAAGATTCCGTGTTTTTATTAAACCGGCAGTTTCAACAATATGCCAATACATGTATTTGACCGATATCCCATATTCGACTCTCAAGTTAAAACTTTAACAATATTTCTCATTTGTGTCCGACGTTTATAAAAAGAAAGGGTGCTCCAATATATACACCGGGAATGCCCTCCTAGGCTTACCGCAGGCTCAGATAAAATCGTTAAATACAGAATAACAGAGCAGACTAAATGTGGAATATTTTTTCCTGACACCGCATTTTTCCCTCACATGTTTGTGAAATGTTTTTAAAATCCCGGGTTTAAATGTATAGAGAATGGAAGCGAAAGTGAGGTGCTTCAAACACTTCACCACGCCATTTAAGGGAAACAATTTTACTTGACATTGAATTATCAGCTCCTGTTAACGAGATAATTGTTGAGAGTGGAAATGAGCTATTTCACACGCTTCACCATGCCATTTACTAAATTTGGTAAAAGGAATATTTTTGACAATGCATTTCAGTGTCTTACTTTTGGAGAGATAATTCTATTGAAAACAGAAGCGAACGCCACGCTTTATTTCCTGGCGTGAAACACTGATACTATAGTTCACGCTGTTTAATAAACTGAACCGAAAAGAAAGAAAGATGGCGCAAAAACTTGTTGAAGACGATAAAACAAACAAAATGAAAATGTTTTGAGAGTTTCTTAAAGACGGGATGGCATAAACTGGAAAAATGTCGAGAGGAGTAACGGTACAATGCAGCCAAACTCCTGTAATTTAATTTCTAGAACTCGGCCACAGCTACACAAACAGGTTTTCGACGCAAACACTGTTCCCTGCTGGAGTGTTGCGTTGGAAAGCTGGAACAAAAGAAGATAAAACGCCGGGATACAACAACAGCCATCGAGTGTAACTCAGTGGGAGAGATTCGATTATTTGCGACACCCTAAAAATGTTGAAGAGTCGTCCAGGTTTGTTTAACCGCTCGTAAACGAACAAATATCAAGTGAACATGTAGTAGCTGCTAAAACAGATCATCTAGTTGTGTCTACGAACCAAAACTGATTGACAAAATAAACCATTACATCAATGTCTACATGAAAACATATAAACACCTGTGCAAAAATCTGTGGACCCCACACTGAGCTTGACAATGAATGGCGTCTAGGAGTAACCGCTGATAATTAACTTCAGCCAACAAAGGTTTGTTTACATATTCAACGTTGTTAATGCAATTGTTCAATATAGTCAATATACCTAAAGCTGTGTCAGCTGAAGAGAGAAGCAGGAAAACAACACGCAAAGACACGCAAAAATCTTCGCCGTAGTTCGGATTTTTCCAGAAGAACTCTCAGTTAAAAGGCAAAGGTTTCGGGGGTGTAGCGGCAGAAAATACTTCATAACTTTGAAAACTAAACTTAAACAAACAAAATTTTAGTCGTCTACATCGGCTATAACTATAAGACCGGTTTGTTGTGTTATCTGTTTAGGGACCGCTCATTAGTTATGCCGCAGGTTGCATAGTACCGAAGAGAAACGGAAAAACAAGAAATATTTTCATTAACCATATTAAAGACTAAAAATATCGTACCCAACCCTATCGAAAGTTGGACAATACAAAGTCAATCAAGGACCCTTAAGGTGGTTCGAAACAGTTTTCACT
The DNA here is from genome assembly GCA_025448195.2 of Parazoanthus atlanticus. Taxonomy (NCBI): domain Eukaryota; kingdom Metazoa; phylum Cnidaria; class Anthozoa; order Zoantharia; family Parazoanthidae; genus Parazoanthus; species Parazoanthus atlanticus. The sequence goes on along the minus strand of JAOEHT020038238.1, from coordinate 733 downwards.
TGTTTTTTCATTACCGCTGAAAAGCTTACTATTTCTTGTTGGTAGCTGGTATTACAATAAACTTTCAACTTATCAACCATTATACTCTCACTTTAGTTTCCATGGCAACTTGACGGGGCCTCAAATACACCATATTTTGAGTATTCGACTATATCTTACACAAAACTAGTCGGTAAACCTCCCTTTTTATTGCATCAACTGAAAATTGTTTGCAAAGCACGGAGCACATTCATGAAAAATTTTCAAAAAATTCTGTCAAGAAATTTTGGCGCCACCTTATATCTTTAAAATGTTAAGGTGGCGCCAAAACCACTTAAAAGATTTTTTTAAAACTGTCCTTAAATATGCTGCTTAATATGCAAACAATTTTGTTTCAATAAAAAAGAAGGTTCCCCGACCAATTTTTATGTAAGATGCAGTCGAATGCCCAAAATAGGGTGTATTCGAGACCCTGTCAAGTTGCCACGGAAACAAATTTTTCAGTAGAAGAACAAGAATTGATAAGCTGAAAAATTCTTGTAACACCAGCTAACAAAATCCGGCACTAAATTCATTATGATATATATGAGAAAGCCTTTCGTAAAGTTCAGTGGCACAGCAAAATGGAAACAGGTGGGAACCACCTTCAGTGTTTATAATTTTGTGTGTGCGAGGTCAGCGCAGTTGGTAAGATCTCTGACTGCCAACCAGGAGGTCCCGGGTTCAATCCCCGGCCTGGTCGAGGGTTGAACTT
>JAOEHT020038130.1:0-14233 GCA_025448195.2 Parazoanthus atlanticus | reverse complement strand
TTTACTTTAGTTCAATTTCTTAAGCAAACTGTTTATTGCGTTCGACGTTAGGAGAACGCCACCCTAACCCTGGGTTTCATGTGGTCAGCATGGGATCCCTGTGCTTTCACAAGCGTGAGGATACGGAGGGATTTGTACCAAATCTGCGCCATTTTGAATTTTGTCTACTACGCACCTTTTTTTGCTTGAAAACTGGACAAACATACGGTGGCTCTAAGATGACATGCTTCAAACCCACTTTTTTAATTATTTCGCGCTTTTTTTTGCCATTTTTTTCGCGCTTGTTTCGCGACTTATTTCGCCACTTTTTTCGTGCTTTTTCTAGTTATCGCAGGCTCAAGTAAAGGGAAACTTCAGGTGTTTTGCAACTAAAGGGAGAGTAAATATGTTTGCCTTCTTGTGGATATTTTGTTCATTGCGGGACAAAGAGACCTCGCCTTTTAAAGACTAGTTAAGCCTTTGGCACATTTAAAGTGCTATCTTAAGTTAACAAACATTATTTAGATTAATAAAAAAAAATTTTACGGGCTGGTGAAGCTTTTGTCGGGTCATTGGATTCCTTTTCCTACTGACCCAGCCCAGCACCCCTGCATAGATCTACCTTGTTATAATTATGCTTAGATCTATCTACTTCATGATATATGGCCATTTGCAAGATACTATGATCAATCGCGTCACAAAATTATTTTTGCTTGAAAGAGCTTGTATGGTGTATGGTGTACTGTGTACTGTGTAGTCTCATACACGATACATCATAACTGAACTATGTTCCATACACCATATTACACGATGCACCAATTTTAATCTGCGATCGCCGTGCACGTCTTCGATTTGTAATAGTTTAATGTTGTTCATCGGCTAACAGCTTAAGTTGAGATGCACGCCACTCAATTCTAAGCTCAAACACGATGCCACCCCTAAATTTGTGCTTTGGCTGCATTTCTGTTCTCAGTACCTGTGTACATTGTATATTAGACAGTGTCTGAAAAGAGAATAAACATCAGTGCAATTAAGAGAGATCGATTTTCGAAATGGACGCCAGTATGATTACGAGTATCATTTATTATCAACTGAATCCAGATCCAGATCCAGCGATTGCGATCCACCATCCGATGCCATGTTGAATTGATTGTTTGTTCATATGTTGAGTGAGCCCGCAGTAAAAAAGATGCAAAAAAAGTCACAAGAAGGTCGCAAAAAAAAAGTCGCGAATTGAAAAAAGGTGGGTTTGAAGCATGTCACCTCAGAGCCATCGTACAAACGAGATAGTGTATTAGTGAGCAACCTCGTGGTAAGATTTTGCGGCAGCTGCAGTTCAGTGGATGTACTACAACTACATTAGGCATTGATTTGTCATTTCTGTTGGCACAATGGCCGTCCAGTACAATGACTTTGACGATGCACGTCGCTATTATGCTAATGATTTTGTTTTAAGTGTTGCCTCAGAAAACGGGTTAGCTCCGAGATCTCGCAAGTTCGGCTCTTATCATCACGAGAAAATGTTTTCAAGAAATAGTAAAAAAAGAGCAAAATATATGGCTGAATAGTGAGGATAACTTGCTCGGGACAGAACAAAGATGAAGGTTTTGCTCAGAGATACAAACACAGGATTTTTTTCAGAGACATTGATTTTCGAACGATTACAATATCACTGTCTATTATGATCAGTCTTTATGGCAAAGATTTTCAAGTCAGACAAAATTTGCCAACCCGACACGCGAGGCTTTCTAACTCACACAAGTTCATTGTTATGTTTATATCTTGTTTGTCTGTTTGTTACTGTAATTTTGTCGTTGGCTAATTCATAAATCCAAACAAAGTTGCCAAAAATAACTTTAACTGACGATGAACACTATCTAAGTTCTTCTTAACAAAAATAGCGTACAAGCTTCATAAAACCATGAGATGCCCGTGTAGGAAACCGAATACAAATCTGTAAAGCGAACCGGATGTAAAATACTGCAAACGTAACAACGGAAATTGCTTGGCAACGAAATATATCCCTGTGCCCTTAATCCCTCTTGTTGTTTTCAGGTATAAAATTATAATAAATAATGCAATTACAATAATTAACAGCAATAAAAAAAGAAGCACAAAGCTGTCGTATTCTTCGTTGCAAAGATTCTTTCATGTTGTCAATTCACAGTAATTCCAGGCTTTACTAATTGCTATATCACACGACGTTAAACTGCTTACCAAATAACAGCTTCAAACAATTAGGCTGGCCCAATAGTTGTTTTATAGCTGATACTTTTAACTGATTCGTAGAACCAGGATGGAGTTGACTGTACGCTTTCTCTGGGCAGAATCTTGTTCTTTGCGGTTGCAGTTTTTTGTGTGAAGAAGAAAGCATTGTACTGAAACAATCGACCTGCTTTGTTCTCACATTTATAAGTAAGCTTCTTTTGTCCCTTTAAAATTCAATTATATGCGTTGATAAAAGTTCTAATTGATTAAGTGGTCTTTCGGTTTTAACTTAAAGCAAAATGGGCGCATAGGACATAAACAACAAACAAAGCGATGTTGTTTTGGAATAGCTACATTTGACTGCATGAAAGTTAAAATTTGATAAAACTAACAACACACTCCTAGCTCTTCAGACGGTTGTTCAGTTTTATCTTGGTCAACCTGTGGAGTAGCTCTGTGGTATGTATCCAAGACTGAAATTTTATCAAAATTCTCTTTCGTCGGTTTATTGAAATGCTGGAAAGTGCCAAATTTTGTATGATAAATAGACATTTGGCATATTATTAATACAACATCAATGCATATTACTATACTACACCCCGTCTGCCTTGTCACCAGTCGCCTTCGTGTTGACTCGCTTAACACTTGTTGTTGAACGTCAAGCATTTTCGGATACGTTTTTATGGTAGTACATTTCCTTCCACGGAGTTAACGTAACAAGAAAAAGAGGCGCTGCAAAAATTATTCGTAAGTATCAATGAATAGTGCATGTTGCTGGTTCCTTGGAAATTATTGAATAATTATTCGTAGTTGAAATGTCACCGTTTGTCGAAGTGCGTTCCAGCGATGATTGAACTAATCTAGTATGATGTCGAAACAAACTGTCGAAAAGCAAACTAATTAAAAATTACGTTAGTTTAGTACAGAAACAGTGGATCTTCTTTATAAAACTATACACAACAAAATGACGCGAATAAGAGGAATAAAAAGCTAGACATTAATAGACTAATCTATATTTTAAGACTATGTCGCATTATATATTTCAGACACATGATTAGGACGTTGCTGTTAAACAGATTTTACCTGTATAAATGCATCCAATTTTTATAGTGTTTGCTTTTGAAACCACAAAATGTTTTGGCTTCTTCCAAAGGGGACTTAAAATACCAACAAGTCGAATATTTCAACAGACAGGTAAGCAACAGTAGTGACCTTTTAAACAGCAACTTCATCAAATAGATGCTGGGTAATGAAGAACTCAAGATATGCAAGAAAAGTACAAATTTTCCTTGCCTTATTAAATATATAATAGATTTGAAATACTGAAATAATGATCTTTACGTGTGTGTTTGTGTGAGTGTGTGTGTGAGACAGAAAGAGAGAGACAGAGAGAGAGAGAGAGGCAAAGACAGAGTGAGAGACAGAGAGACAAGGAGAGAGAGAAAGGAAAACTGAGAGAAAGAGAGAGAGAGAGAGAGAGAGAGAGAGAGAGAGAGAGAGAGAGAGAGAGAGAGAGAGAGAGAGAGAGAGAGAGAGAAAAGTGGTGTCTGTAAATTTACAAGGACAATTAGCCCTGTTAGCAAATTTGCATAGAGTGACAGAAACCTATTTTTAAATTCTGTGAATATTGGTGCCGCTATCGGTATCTTTAAAACTGTCTCAGGACTTTGAACTGTCAAGAATAGTTGTCAACTCCCAAAACGGCTCAGTTGAAGTTAGTCTTGGAGTAGTTAATTGCAAAGTAAAACTGGAATATAAAAAGTTGCTTCGTTGGGAATAGTCGATCACTTGCCAACTAAGTTGTACTCACTAAATATAATTCTTCCGGCAAAAGCCATCGTTTGCGCGACAAAAAAACTGTATAAAAATTCAAATATTCTTTTGTCATTTGTGAGCAAGGTACACAAAAGTGACAGTTCAATTTTGCTTTTTTTGCAGAAAAAAATATTACTTAAAAATCGATAATTGAAATAGCTTCCAGTTGACCACCAAACTACAAGAAGGACAAGACAGATTATTAATTGGAGCCTTTCGATTTAGTTGTGTTGTTTTCTAGTCCAACCGTGAAGTTTTTACTTAAATTTTTTTGCTTACTTGGCCGGATAAATGACGATGCAAGTCCGAAAGACAGTTGGGTGTGGAATTGGCCTGTGATGCTTCATTTTTCATTAGTTCTATCTCAGTCTTGTTTACTGAACAGAAATAAACGACATCAAAGCGTGGATACCTACGCACATTTCTTGGTTGTATTCCAATCTGATTGTGACTGAATACCAATCTGCATGGTTACAAGAAGTGCGTAGTAACGAATAAATAATGAGAACACACCACACCAACAACTCCGCGCCTCCAAAGCAAACGCCTTACTGATTTCTCGTGCACCAACCGATACAGAGATCGCGTGTTACCATATTTCTTAAGTTTTTAAACGGAAATTCCGTAGGAATGCCATCAAGAGCGGATGATCAGAACTTTGAGAATGGAGGTTAAACTTTTTCGACAAAGGTGGAACCCAGTTTCTTAGAAAAGGAAAGAGACAGGCATCCAATTAAGTCAAACCTCCTGAAGATTACAAAGAATTCAGGTTCTGTATTGAAACGCGCTTGTACAAACACTCAGTCAACAAGAAAGACAATTCTATTTCGACTTAAACTCTTCGTGGTCAGCTTAGCTTTTATCAAGACTATTCTCAGGCAGGAAGACTAAGGGGATGTTATGGTTACCAATTTATTTAACGAACCCAGGATCGACCAATAGGATCCATAGCTCTGGGCCTCCTTACTGTGTATCAGAAATACTGAGCACTTCTCTTACTTGTCTAAATCTGATCCCTTTAGATTGGGTTGGTGCATTGCTGAAACGTTGCTGTATCATAGTTGGTAAATGCCGGGAAGTTGTTCGAAGGTATGCATGAAATAACCAAACTCTTGATTTCCGGCAAAGCATCTATCTTATTCAGCGAAAACTGTAATAGATATTGGATTAGATCTGTCAGTGATGTCATCTATATTAGCAGCACTCCGAATGTTGCCAACTGGCAGATCACGTCAGGGTCGAACAGAAAGAAAACGGGTTCAGTTCAGTAGATGTTCAACATACAACAATCTACTACTGGATGCACAGGATGATTATTCTGTTCTTCTTATAATCAATTATATCGTTGATTCTTCCTGTTAAAGCAGTTCCAATTTGGTCTTTACTCAAGGTTTGTTTTTTAAACAGATTGTTACAGCTAAAAGAATTTGAACAATTACGTTATCAATGTAAATTCCGATATAACTCCATATGGAGGATTGCTGGTGTCGTGCACTTGTTAAATTTTGCTGCCAACCCATCACCTTTATTAGCTTTTATAAGCGGTAATTATTATATTTAAAGATTAAAGATCAATATAGCAAGACAAACGGGGAATGTAGTGTGGATAACAAGAGGTAACGGTTTTTAGTTTCGTGGCATGCACACTTAGTAAGTCACGACAACTTGTTTACCTAACTGTAACAGGGAACAAAAACTTATATATTGCTTCAAACGATTATTCCCTGCAGACTGAAAAACACTAGCGTGAAACATGGGGCAGAGCAGTTCTCAAGAAGCAACTAAGGACCAGTTGGACGCCAGTTCTCCAGACCTGGAGACGCTCAGATCTCAAAGTGAAGCGCAGAACAAGGAGATAGAGAACATCATTAACAAAAAAAAGGAAAACGCGAAAGAGCTTGAAACTCTGCAAGATCAAAACCAAGATCAAACGCGTTCCATTAAGAGCACTATTGTAGAACAAATGGAAGAGCTGAGACTACGGCTTCAGGCTCAAACACAAGAGCTTCAAACTATGAGAGAAGAAAACGAGTCTCATAAACAGGAAATTGCAGGGATAAAAGCAGAAACCGAAGAAAAATTGCAAATCCTCGAGACTGCTGTTGCACAGCAGAAGGATGCTGAAAACATCCAAACAGCACCGTTTGTTTGGAGAGTGGAGAAATTCGGGCAGCTCATTAAGACGGCTAAGAAAGGAAAGCACAAGACGATCAATAGCCAGCCATTCTACGAAACCCGACATGGCTACCGAATGAGAGTTCGTATCCATCCAAATGGTATTGAAAGTGGCAAAGGAACCCATCTATCAGCGTATATTGTCCTCATGAAGGGTGAATATGACGCGATATTACCCTGGCCATTTGCTAAAAATGTGACACTTTCTATTGTTGACCAACAAGACAACATTTCAGAGAGAGAGAACATCAAAGCACTTTTTAAGGGAGAAGACGAGAAGTGCTTTGAAAAGCCACAGTCTGAAGAAAATGTTCCGTTTGGCGATGAAAAGATGGCCACACACGATGATCTTCAAGGCAGAAAATACACCGTGGATGATACTCTCTTCCTACTGGTAAACGTGGAGGAACCTTGAGTTTCAATTCCCCCAGACTTTGCCCTCTATGAACTGTGTCTACGCGGCAATAAAATAGACTAACGCCTTGAAAAAACTTGGTCGATATTCAGTTGAATCACCTTTAAAGTTAAATTTATATTTAAAGACATACAAGGCATAGTAATAACAACGATGCACATGAAAGACAAGCCTTGAATAATTACAGATCAGTAATTGAAAGGGAAACCTTGTGCATTGCTCTAAGATCAAACCACTTTTAGTCCATCCTGGAGAAGAAATATGTTGCCGTATAATTATATACTCTGCTATGTGTAAATTTAACTTCGAATTAGGTGGAACACGTATGTAGTGTCGAGTGTGTGGAGAACTGCTTGTAGCTAAATTCAGCACACACTTCGTTCAGTTTCTAAAATCACTAGTATGAAAACAGAATAAGAGGTCGTCGGAAACCCAGGGTGTAAAATAAACTAAACTGTTGTGTTTTGTTGTGTTTGAATAATGTTATTGAGAAATTTGTTTGGGTCCTTTTATCTTATTCTGTAACTGAGTGTATTTCCTGAAGTAAATAAAATAACATTGTCAGCTTATGGTCTGAGCAAAGATTTATTCGTCCATTGCATTGTTTGACTTAAATAAATTGTTTCTTCTTAGCAGCTCTATCTGCTAAGAAAACAGTAAGTTTTAAAATGCAATATAGATATCTTACATTCAAATTGAAGGGGTGTTTCCTAATGTATGAAACGGAAATTAGAAGAATCCCTGCATTTAACAAATACAAACCTGACACTGATATATTTCATTGAACACCTACAAAAATTAAGAGATGATTGTTTTAAATTTAAGAGAAGATTGTTTTAAGAAACTATAGAAATTTGACAGTTGCGTGTGTAAAAATAATTATGACCGTGTTTGTAACGAAATGTAAATTGAAGTTAGGTTTAAAACATTCAAGATAACATCAATTTGGGAATAGTTGATCGGAAGTACTCATCTCTCGGGGTGACAGATATATTTCCAGTCGGTCTACCTCTAAACTACTCATAGCTCTAGGTTGACAGCGTAAATGTCTAGATATAAAACAAGTCGTATGCACGTTCAATTTTGTGTTAGTTTGACAAAGTCTCAAACCCTCATTTTATCACTCATTCCTCTACGTCTAGCTTTGTCATTGGTCTTTGTTTGCCAACTGCTATAAAGAGCTAACTAATTCTGTTACCTGGTGTTGCTAGACAGAGAGTCGAACCTTGGCACCACTTGCTGTAAAGATTTATGCCAACATGCAAAACGACTTGAACTTAGTTTTATATTCTACAAGACAAATATGCATATGATAGTTCTATCACACTGAGAAAACAACTTTCTTCTCCGAATCTCCAAAGTCTTGTTCACGAACTGAATGGTGACGTGACTCGGTTGCATCAAACAACGTAAGTTTTCAATCTGTGAAATTATTGCTGTTGTACATGTCAGCTAAAGAATATGTTGTGAATTCAGTGAACAAATAGGAAGCAAGAGAATTTATGTCGTGAGGTGTTGAGTGGCAGCAATGTAGCGACCAGTTCTTGAACTACTTCGCAAGTGCATAAAAAGCTGACAGGTTTTCTCTTATTGAATTAAAACAGCCCTTCGAAAACACTTTAAAACAGTCTCGTGATCTGCAAACGTTTGTAGGTAGTTTTCGTATAAAATAAATTAGCGACACGGGCGGGTGTGCCGGAAGTTTTCCTTTACGGATGTGTACTTTAATAATCCACCACGAACAACAGCAGATCGACTAAAGCAATTGCGAGTATTGAAAGAGTGGTTCCCGAAACATTTTACAAATTGCTGAAAATGCGAAAAAAGGACGGGATAAGTATGTAGATGTAGGACAGGCCTTTAATACATAACGCGAACATGCTATGTTATGTTATCACCTTTTTAATATATCATATATAAGTAAGGTTCTCGTGATTCTAAAAACTCGTATTGATCCTTCCAGTTCGAAGTCCTGAGTGAGATCTAGGTTTTTGCTGCCGAACAATACAAAGCCACAGCTATTTTAGAAAGGTTGTCCGAGTAAACTAGTATACATTTAACAGACCAAATGGAACTTACATGTATGGCTATCGAAAATTTTGCACAAATGCAAGCTGCTGCTACATAAAAACTCAAATTTTGGATAAGTTTGCTTTCCAATCCACCACCTTGCATTTTCTCTGCACTTTGAGACCCCACAATACCTTTCGGTATGGGCCTGAGTGAATGAATGCTCTTGGACAAGTAGCACAGACGCCGTATATTGGTAAAAGTGTGAAACCAGCGATCTACCAAAAGTAAGCAAAGTTGCTACTGCAATGTTAAAATATCGAACTAGAGGAAGCAATGATATTTCGCATTTTCAGCTGGAAACTCTGAGCTGTTGGTTGCCTAAAGTTATACAAAAAAATATGAATACTTTTTGAGAGTGTTGTTAAATTCAGTTAGTAGAGCTTGTTAACTGAAATGGGTTTACAGGAAAACACCAAGCGGTACTCGCAAAAAATTCAAAGAGTACCAAACTATAAGTTCAGTTTCTAGAACACAAAATCCTGCAAAACTACAGTTCGATCATCAAGGATCTTGCCATCTTATAAAATTCCAATGCTTGCCTTGTACATTTAAATGTACAAAGCTATTTTTGTTACATATGAGAAAAGAAACCGACAAAGTAGTCTGTCAGCTGAATTATCGAGCCAAATGGAAGAGTTGGCAATAAGGGAGGATCTATGTGGACGGAAACTGGTAGCTGAGATAACTAGATTTTAAAATTGTTTGTAAACCGCACAGTAACTTAGCTAGTTGAATGGGCGTCCAGACAGCCGAATATTCAGTATATCTTCAAATAAGCATAAGTAACTTTACAATACAATGCAATACAATACCGAATACATATGCTGTACAATATAACACAATACAATACCGTACCGGCATACCACACAATAAATTAACTGTATTGACAATTCCCCAGTTTAACAATTAGTATCATTTATATTTTCAAAATGTAAAATTCTAAAACTATTAATCACAAAACGTCTAAAATGACAACACTGAGTTGATTCCAAAACTTTAAATTATTAAGAAGCTAAAACGTTAAAACAACATAAAAGTTAAGTACTACTGAATAAGAAGTACCTTACATAGCTTATAGGTATTTTAACCATATTTTGTATTTTTAGCTTGTAAACCGTCTTGTTAGGCTTACTGATAGGTGTTTAAAGTATATCATGTATATATTGTGTCCTGGGGGGAGGGAGAGTATGCACACGGCCTGCTGCTGGATTGAAGGGATCAAAGTTTCTATTCGACATTTTCCTATTCCGGAACCCACAGTTTTTTTGAAAAGAAAGTCATTTCGATGCGTTTTTGTCTTCCGTCCACGCTAAAACGCTCGAAAGTGCTGAGCGTTTTCCTAAAAAATGTATCGATTCGAAAACGCTTTCGAAATCTGAGACATCTGAAAACGGAGACCTATCGTTTCAGCCGTAGTGTGGATAGTCGAAAACGGAGCCTTTTTAAACGCCGACGTTACTCGCATCTCCAGTCCTCACGTTTCTTTCAGGCATGCGCAGAATGTTGTGTCTGTGTCACAATTAGTGCATTTAGCATTTTCGAGCGTTTTAGTGTTTGCGGTCAAAGACGCTGCGAAAACGGTAGTGTGAACGCGAAGTAATTGATGCGTTTTCGATCAGATGAAAACGGAGCGTTTTGAAAACGCATTAGCGTGGACAATGCCTTAAACAAGAAGTTGCGTTTTAAAACCGGCTGTCGAGCTCCTCCTCGAAAGGTAAAATTTAAATTCTGTAACCACGACATAGTTTGCGTGTATACAGCTATTTCAAAAAGGTTGTCTCGTGCAATCGTTTTACCCAGACCGAAAAGAATTATGGGTTATCAAGAACGAAGGGAGTATGCACTAGAATACAGTTTAATGCATTGGAAACCTTCAGTGAAGGCTAAGAAAGAATTTAGGCATTTCAATGCAGAAACTTGCATTCTAGTGTATTATTTTTGAAAACCCATAGTTCCTTTCGGTCTCAGTATGCAGCCTTACACAAGACAACCGTTCTTGAAAGGGCTGTATATTCAAATCGTACAGACAACTACGATGTTGCTGAAACAAAGGCAATTCAGTAAACTGAACATCAGTAGGATACCTAAAATGTGTGTAATTCTGCAATTGGTTTCGGCTCCATTAAACTCTAGACCAATTGTACACCATTTTAGGAGGAGCCACCCACCATGTGAGCACAGTTGCGTCATCTCCTTCTAATATGCTAAATTTTACAGACTGGAATTGAAAAATGCAGTAAATAAATAAGTAGGGCAATGGTAGTAGTTGGGATATTACTACCAGTGGCGTTTTGTACTTTAGGCAATTTTGGCAGTTCTTACTTCGATATTTTGTATTCTGATATTTGATTTTGAATTTCGCGTTCAGTTGCAAACAATCGCAGCAATTTGCGCTCCCCACCAATATTGAGAAATCAAATCCTTTTGGACATTTTAAAACTCCAGCTTAAGACGTGGCTTTTTAACAACGCATTTCCTTAGCTTTTAACTCCTTTAGCATTTCAATTATATTCATAATACTCACGATTCTTATGCGGATAACCACTATCTAAGAAAGAATCTAGAACAGAAAACACTAATAAAATCTATACGCTCAAGTAATCCACCAAGTTAAACTTGCATAACGTTTAGCATATATATAACCGGATCCAGTGAAGGATACACATTATAAGCTACTAATCAAATAAATTGAAGAAACGATGGCTTATAATAACGGAAAAAACCTCTTTGGAAAAAAATGTTGTTGTGCCTCGAGTGGGAATCGAACCCACGACTCTTCGGTTACACGTCCGACTGAGATACCACTACACCATCGAGATATCCCCGCTGGCAACGGAGCATGCTAGACGAAAGCGTTTATCTATATGTAGAAAAAGCAATCGCAAAGACAATATGGCGTAGTAGAAAAATCTCCATCTATAGTTTCTAAAAAAAGAACAAGGGTTAGGCCCTTGAGTGTGGAACAAGGTACAGTTCATCAAGGTGAAAATTGTATCAAGAAGTGACAAGACAAAACAAACCTTAAACGGACATTCAATGTGTATGTACTGTTTGACAAAAATAAAAAGCACCGCTTACGACACCACCAGGTGTCGTTTTTATCTGTATAATATAATCGTCAGTTTAACATATTATACCTACATAAAGTGCTGGATCACTAGCGCTAGGAATAGCACTACATAAATATATTATTATTACCAATTATAACTAAGAAATATAGCGGAGAATCGGAGATGTTCTGCGCAAAGGCTGAGAGTGTGCATGATAACGCGGCCATTCCCTTTCATAGCGCAACTTTATATTCGATATTGAACGCTTCTTCGAAAAGCAACAAATCCAATTGTTGTCAGAGTCGAGAATTGACACGTTGCTTCTGACATCTTATGAGAAATCAATGAGGCCTGTTATTGGCCCAGTTCACGCGACGAGATTAGGCCAGAATGGCATGTGAAATGTAAGCGAGATTTCGTGAGATTTGGGCCAATAACAGGCCTTCAGTACAAAAAAGTCGGCATTGTTTGTGCAACTGTCGGCTATGAAAAAGTCATGGAAATAGATTAGATTAATTAAGTGCTTAAAATTCTCACATTCCTTTAGGTGTTGTGATCGTTTCCGAGTAACAAAAGTATGGTGTTTTGAGATTCTGACAATAATAACATTGTTAATATTTTCTGCTTCAGGACAACGCTCTGGTTTCCTACTGAAAAGACTCTCAAGCAACTTGTGTTCGATCAACTGACATGGGGATTCTACTTGCCTGCCCAAGTTTCTCAGAGCAATCGGATATCGACGATCCAGACATGTCTTTGGATAAGTTAAAACTCCAGGTCACACAACAAAAAGAAGAGCTGGAACAACTCAAAGCGCAAACTTTGGACCAGGAAGACGGGCTAGATGCTGTAAGAGGTCAAAGCCGAGGGCATACACAAGCTATCGAGGTAATGAAGCAGCAAGTTCAAGATCTCACGACGCAGCTTCAAGAACAGGATACTCTGTTCAGCCTGATAAAGAAAGAAAATCAACTTCTAAAGCAAGAAATTGCGAAGATGAAGACACAGCGGCAAAAGAGAATAAAAGATCTTGAAGTTGCCCTATTACTACAGAAGCAAGAGAACCACACGGCGCCCACAGAGCATCAGCAGCATAATAACGGGTTAGAATTGGCAGCAAATGCCCTGGAACAGAAGCCAAAAGGGCTCCACAAGTTGGTTACCACAACATTTGTTTGGAGGTTGGCATTCTTTGAGCAACTAGTAAAGAAAGCTCGGGTCGGAAAACAAATTTTGGTCAGTGATCCTTTCTATACCGGCCGACATGGATACAAGATGAGAGTTAAAATCTACCCAAATGGCCATGGAACTGGGAAAGGAACCCATGTGTCGGCGTATATCGTCTTGATGAAGGGGGAGTACGATGCGATTTTATCCTGGCCATTTGCACGAAAGGTAAAACTTTCCATCATTGACCAAGAAGACAACCTTGCAGACAGAAAGAATATCGTAGTGTCTTTCAAAGAAAAAGAACCGATCCAGTGCTTTGGAAGGCCGCAAGCGGGGGACAACGAGGCGTATGGCTTTCAGAAAGTGGCCTCACTTGAAGATCTCGAAACACGAAAGTATGTTGTGGGAGGTAACATGTTTGTTCAAGTGGACATTATGGACGAGTGATGAGCAAGGACTTGACTTTCAATTACAAAACCTGGGAATAACTTTTGTTGACTTACTTTCCATAAAGAACTTAAGGTTGAAATGCGCATTGGTGGATCCACTCTTAACATGGTTACTGAGAAGCTAAAACCACAAAACATGAAATGTAGTTGAACATCAGACAACTTACAACCACATTTTCTAAAGCATGCGTTTCTGTTGCTTGTCTCAAACCAATGAGATAATATTTGTGCACTCTAAAGTTCCTGTAGACATTAAAGCTTAAAATGTAGAATACACAAGTCAGATTGTGTAACACAGCCGAATACGGTCATGGGGGCATGCTTACCCAAGAAAATTTGAAACTTAGCTCTTCCGAAGTGGCTTGATATACAACGACCAGGTGGTAGAAAAATGATCACACGAGCAAAGGAGAAGAACATTTTCGCAAACGATAGTTCCTTTAGTTTTTAACTTGTACAAAGCTTGCAGTTTGGTCACGACATAACGTTTTGGTCAATCTTTGTAAATTGCAGTTAGTAGTTTATTCTTATGTTTCATAAATGGGGCTTGATTTCAATTGGCGCCGTGTCCTGCTCCCGTTGCTGTGGTTTTTCCCTCTTGCCTTTGAAAGTTATAACATATTAGAGATATTTTATTCGAGTAGCGAATAAATTAAGTTGGTATGTTGGTAGAAATTGTTGGTCACACTTTTTTACCAAAACAAGAATTGCAGCATTGCTATTAGATTTGCACTGATGTGTAATGTTAGTGCTACATGCGATGAACCCTAGCTACAGGGAGATAAGCCACTACTGCTGTAAAGGTACAAAAAAGGTAAAGTGACTTTCTTTAACGAGGGTAACACGTGACAGTAATTAACTGATAAACTTGTGGCCCTCGGTGCGCACTTTACCCCCCT
>JAOEHT020038021.1:0-14234 GCA_025448195.2 Parazoanthus atlanticus | reverse complement strand
ACAAGATATTAGGCAGGACAATAGTTTCAAAAAGTTTGTCTACTTCAGCTTGTGCTGTTCCCTCCTTCCGCAAAGTTGTTATTATGTAAAGGCATTTGTTTGACTTAGATAGTTTGCCGCTAATATGCTGGATAAATCGGCAGTTGCCCTGGAACTATAGATCAGCTTTAACCCTTTTAACATTTTTAAAGAGAGACGAATTAGGCATTTTACCATCAAAAATCCAATCCTTTTTGACAATTCCACAACTGAATCCTTTTTATAATCAGCTTGTAGTGACAAACATTGATCGAAATAAATTACATATTTTCAGGTCCCAATTTGTTCCATGAACACGTTTCCAACTTCAATTTCTAAATTCAACTTCCTTCCTTTTTTGGCTGCTAATATTGCCAAAATAACCAACTTTCCAGGACATAGCTGGACAAGGATTGAACCCAAACTATTTTTTTAAGAAAGATAAACCAAATTTATTGAAGTTTTCCATGGACGACCGATTTTTTTTGTCGTTCCATTTCGCGGTAACGCCACTATGACTGAAAGACTTAGTCGGAGTTCTTCGCAGATAAAGTCTATTTTTTCAACCAGTAATGCTGAGGACCGTTTGAAGACAGACTTTGTCTATTTGACTATCGTACCAAAAACCAGAAATTCAGGACATACATGCATGGGCCAAGAAACAATTGTACCACTTAGCCACCCTTGTCGGGCCCCAACTCGCGGCTTCGTATGCGCGAGAACGGACACTACTAGATCCCTTCGTTTAGCCCAAGGTCGCGCGGACTCTGAATACGATGTTGGGGACCATAAAACACGATTCAATCGATCAACAAGCCGCGCGGTCTGGTTTTTGTGGGTCTGGGTACGAGAGTCGTTCGCGCGGTATTGGTTTTGTGACTGGTCAGCGTCTTCGAAGCGGCCGGTTGTGTTTCGATTTGCTCTGCATATTTTGCCAAAATATACCATTACACACAGCTTTTATCTGAAGTTTTGACTCTCTGTCTATTAAGCAACTGTTGTACACCTTCATTCGAGGTCTTTACAGCTGTCCTACTCCTGTGTTAGCGACAATCTCAAGTTTCTTCTCGATTTGGTCGTCCGCCATTTTGTTCGAGCTACTCCGTCACCTCGTGCCTTCGATGGAGATCCAGAAGTGGTTGCTACTGCTGTTTTCAATCACAGTATCCATAAGGAGCTCTAGCTTCAGCGCATGTACTCCACAGATTCCAGTGGATGGCTCTTTTTCCAGTAAAAGCTCTTCACTACCTGTCTCAACGAAGGCGGCTATCACTGTATTTTTCCAGAATCCACGTAGCTCCAACTTCAAAATTAGACCAAGCTTGGCCCCACTGGACAGAAATCAACACTGGATGGCAATCCTGTTGATTATTAGTACAAACGGTTCCATCATAAATACAGGGCCTGTAAAATTCCCTTGTGGTGACTACTCGGCATCTGTTGCGATGGTTGCCACCAGTGGTTCTACATCCGGTGCCTGCGGATGCCTTTACAGGTATACCAAGGACTAAACAACTCACACTCCACCTGGATATGCTGCAATTGTGGCCTACCCAACTTTTCCTCCTCGCTATTCAACAGTGATTTTAATGCATCGTGCACAAACACCTTCAATACACTTGAGGGCTTATCCACTGATTATTCTACCATAGATTCACTTGTGCCCAGTCCCTCACCTCTGGCTACTTCGTCTCCTACTGCCACGTCTGGTCCAGCTTTTTTCATCATAAGCGGAAACTAAACTATATGGAAGTAAACTGTGCTAATATCAGAAGTTCAGAGAGATCCGCTCTACTCACTGGTCTTGTTGAATATCACAACCCAGATATCATTTTCGGATGCGAGTCAATGTTAAATGGCAATATTCCAACGCCCTCTGCCTTCCCCCCTGATTACACTGTTTATCGGAAGGAGCGACGTGACTGTGGCGGCGGAGGCATTTTCATTGCAGTTAAGGCTGATAGTCCATCTCACCAGATAGATAATCTATCGACTGACCCTGAGGATGAGTCGTTATGGATATCCGTGCGTATCTCCAATAATAAAGAACTGTTCTTGTGTGTATTTTACAAGCCACCATCAGCCCCTGCAACACGTTTTGATTTCCTCTCGGAGGCTGTGTTCAAGGTTTTTGATGGGAACAAACGGTCCCATCCTAACATTGTTATAGCTGAGGACTTCAACTGTGGAGATATGAATTGGAATGCAGAACCACCTACTACTGTATAATCCAGCATCGGCGCCCCTCATGAACTTCATTTGGTGAGCATGCACTACATCAGCATATCACCGATCCCACCCGTCCTGCGTCCATGAAGACCTTAGATCTGGTGCTGTCATCTACGCCTACTTTGGTGTCAGATGTTACAGTCTCCCCTGGTATGAGCTATCATGACATTGTATAAACTTCGTCACCAATATTAATCCTCGCAGGGTTACCAAGCCACCACATAAATTTATCTTTATGATCGCATGGACTTGGATGGCCTTCGCGACCATACTGCAAAGATTGGTGAACAGTTCATGTCCACTAGCCCGGGCTCAAGGTCCGTAGAAGAAAACTGGTTGTTCTTCAAGGAGCGCATCCAGTCTGCAATACTCCCAATAGACATGTTTATACCATCCAAAATGACCAAGCAGAAGCCCGATCTCCCCTGGATATCCCCACCACTCAAGCGTCAACTACGAAAACGCGAGCGTCTCCTAAGGAGGGCCAAACGCAGTGACAATAGATCATCTCGCAGTACATGTACTCCAACATTGAAGATATAACCTTCTCTATTCCTGGCGTAAAGAAACAGTTGGAAGACTACACACCTCCAAGGCTGCTGGCCCAGATGTATTACCTGCTCGGATTCTACACGACCTGTCCGCAGAAATAGCTGAAATGATAGCTTTCATCTGCCAACTGAGCTTTGACACCGGCTCACTGCCGCGAGACTGGTCAGTTGCAATGGTTGTCCCTGTCTTTAAGAAAGATAAAGAGACAACCCTGCCAACTATCGACCAATTTCCCTCACGTCTCTTGTGTGTAAGATCATGGAACATGTCGTGCTTAATCATATCTACAAGCACCTCAGCAAACATAGTATTATCACGAGTCTCCAACACGGTTTCCGAGCAGGATACTCGTGAAACTCAGCTTGTCCTGACCACGCAAGACTGGACTACTCTAAACAACCACGGCCAAGTGGACGCTCTCCTACTCGACTTTAGCAAAGCCTTTGACAAGGTGTTCCACCAGAAACTTGTCCATAAACTCCACCACTATGGAATTAGAGGGAAAACACGACCCTGGCTGAGCGCCTTCCTGTCCAACCGCTCTCAGTTCGTGTCAGTGGATGGATGCCATTCCACCTCTATCCCTGTGCCGTATGGAGTTCCCCAAGGCACCGTGCTGGGCCCTACCCTGTTTTTACTTTTCATCAATGATATTGTCAACCAATGTGACTCTCAGATGAAGCTATTTGCGGATGACGCGGTGATTTATCGCGAGATTAAATCCCCATCAGATCATGACGTCCTCCAGAAGGATCTTAATAACCTCAAGTTTTGGGCGGATAATTAAATGCCACCTGCTATCTGTCACTAACCGTCGAAAGAGCAGTGTGAGACATTACTCAATCGACTCCCAAGAGCTTTCATCAGTTCATCAGTAGCAAACCATGACTACTTGGGCGTTCGTTGTTCGCGCGATCTACGCTGGAACAGTCACTGTAGCAAAGTCACCAGCAAAGCAAGCAGGACGATTGGGTTGATTCGAAGAACCTTGAAACCTTGCTGCAGTGACGTCAAGGAACTGGCCTACATATCTATGGTGAGACCAATCGTTGAGTACGCTGCCCCCATCTGGAGCCCATATACATCTGGGGAAGTGGCGAAGCTGCAGCAAATACAAAAAAATGCCGCTTGCGTCGTCAGAAACAACTATAGACTCAGCAGCAGCACCTCCGGTCTTGTGTCAACCTTGGGATGGGAACTTTAGAACATAGACGGCTGTTTGCACAACTTTCATTGTTCTACAAGATTCGCAGTAATTATGTTAACATTCCATTCCCACAGTGTGTCATTCAGAACCTTAAGCGCACTAGGCACAATGAATATATGTACGTTCAGCCTTCTTCAAACTTACTACAGTACAGTTACTCCTTTTTCCCAAGAACAATCACAACCTGGAACTTACTCCCCTCGAATGTTGTCAGTGCCCTGAATTTGCATGGGTTCAAATCGGCCTTCATGCCTGCAGTAAGAGCTTTGCAGGTCCTTGGCCACCTGCGGAGGCATTGAGATACTGCCTCCCTATCCTAGACATTAGCGCAAGCTAAACATTAGGATTAACTGTTTAAGAATTTAAGTCAGTCTGGGTTCTAGAAATCGTTATTCTTGTACCCGGACCCACAAAACCCAGACCGCGCTAACGACTCTCGTACCCAGACCTAAGAAATCCACCTGCAGACCACGCGGTTTGTCGATTGATCGAGCCTGGAAGACTAGCGTTTGCAAAACAAGAGGCAGAACACAAGATAATTTATAGCCGGTTTATCAATTTATTGGGCACATACGAGATGTAGGAGCTAATGCTAATGCTCATGCGCGTCGCCGTCGAGCATGCACAAAAGATGAGAGCTCCAGGTTCGAGATTTTGCCAGAGACGTTCGTTCCAGAAATGTTAAAGAAAACATATGTTTTGTGAACGAAAGTGGCGTTTGTATCTTGTTACAACTTACGCATGCGCAGGTGGTGTTTATCTCTTACTGTCACTTCGATCTGTGAGTCCTGAAGGCACCTTATCATTTAGGATTCTGCTGAGAGCCTTCATAATGCTCTGTAGGGCGCGTCGTTTGCTCTGTAGGTGGCTTTTATGGTGCTCTTCGTTGAGCATATCTGAATGCAGGTGCATTATACAAAAGCATTTATTAAAGTATGTTTTCTAAAATTTCTTGTTTTTGCTTACTGAGACAGCTAAGACACTTCATCGCGAGTTAAAACTCAACTGCATCATAATTAAAAATGAAAAGTAAAGATATCTATTTTGCAGAGCCGCAGTTTTTTCCAAAACAAAATTTCCAATTTCGCAGTACATACTTTCACGAAACTTTATCCTTTACTAGAACGAAATATTGTTCCTGCTGGATAATTTAAACCGACTTTGAATTGTAATTTTAATCAATTCAAGTAACAATATTTTTGCCTTTTTGAAAAAGCGTTGTAATAAATGTAACTATTCACTTAAAATTCGCAGCAGGCTATTCGCGTTGGTCGAGTTATAAGTATTTAATTACCTGCAATACAAAGACCTTCGTATTTCCCAACACATTCACATGATAAAAGGTGTGACAAACTCGCAGTTATTACAAATTAACTCAAATTCTAAACATATGTATACACCAGAAAAGTCTAGGATCTCCGCTGACCAAAGTTGACTGTCAGGCTTTTGTCATGAACAAATCTTGCCCGCTGGTGACAAGCTGTGAGATCTAAGTTTTCCGAGCAGCTGATTCTAATATTAGAAACTCTCCTCTTTTACTGTTTCATTTAGATATTCATCTTTTCAAAAAGTAAAAGATGGGCCAGTACTTTAGCATTTGTTACTTTAAAATTAACATAAATAATGTAGGGCGTGTGATATGCAACTTCGATGATTTTTGGAATATTCAAAACAACACTTTAAATTCATTCACAAAAAATAACACTATACCCACATAATTCCTATTTGCTTCAGAAAGAACCTATCGCAATCTATTTTGACTGCAAGTGGTATTGGTATTAGAGTCGTAGACCCATTTTGTAGTAAACATGCGAGGAAAAATGTTCATTTGTCTAGAAAATTAGTTCTTTTTGACAAGCCGTGTATTGTGTTTAGCGAGTTGATAAATATTTTGCGCAATATATTCCCGTTTTGCACAACAAAAATTGTGTGATTTTTTTGTCTGCAGAAAAACTCCACGGCAGGACATAAATTAGAAGGTGTTTTTAAACATTGCTTTCGCTGAAGGAAACAATTTTCATTAAGGACTCTCGTTTTATTCAGAACGGTTAAAATATTGTTTAAGTTAGACTCAGCCGAATACAGCATTCAGCAATGTATTTAGTATGCCTTTGAAGGTGCCAGTCCAGAATTTTGTGAATTATCAATTATAGTTCACAGTGGAACATCACGTAGTAACAGCAGTGAAAACGCAAATTGATTATAAAGAAGAGAATAGGCATGCCACCAGTCCATCAGAAATAGCAGTATTATTATTTAAACAGCCATCCCTGAACCAATCAAGTGCCGTGGATTAAACTCCAAAACAGAACTCTATTCATTTCGCGGATGTAGATGAAGACGCATTATAATGTTTGTTGTCGCCGATCAGGCAAATCAAATTCTATCCTTTAATAAAATATTAATGAAATGACTAATTGTATGAATGAAGCTCCGGTTGAAAGGATTCGATATGAATTAATTATCGTGTGCAGTTACTCACATTCAAGAAAGAAAATGCGTTAAATTTTTATCCGCACGAGGAATTGCCAAGCGACTTGGCTTTTCGCACTTGAAAAAAGTTTCTAAATGGTTGGAAAAGTTGAGTTGAGGTCAAATAGACCTAAAATGTCGAGTTCAGGAAATGGAATGAGTATTTTGGAGATCGTAAAACGATTGAAAGCTCCTTTAAGCGAAGAACAAGCTTGGGCCATTTTTTACGAGAGCGCTTCGTCGCTGATAACGATACGAGAAGAAAACAAACGAAATGTTAGCGGGCTATTCATCGAAATCAAACTCAATACAGTTGAGATTTTGAAAGACGGAACAATAAATTTTAAAGAGACTATCGAATGTTCAACAGATCAAGAAGAAGAAGATTTACTTTACTGTCTCGGAAAATTCATCTTTGAATGTCTGGACTATGGAATGGAGTCGAGTATGGAAAGACAACTCGACCCTGAATTGGAACTGTTAATATCTGACATGACTTGTGTAGACGAAGGAATGGGAGACTTAGAAGAACTCGAAGAAAGTCTGCGTTATCAAAATGGTTTTTCAGTGAAACGAGAGCGGGGGCAGCCGAAGGAAGTCTCATCAAAAAGCATCTCTTTGCAGAGCGTTGTGAATCGCTGCATTCATCACCTGTCAGATTTGTACCATGTCGGTCATTTTCGCGCCGTGTGTCGAGCGCTTGTAAACGAAGCTCTAGAACTTACAGCTTTTCTTCAGCAGCTTTATAATGGTAACGTCTTGCTTTCTCAGTCATGGGGACAGGGAATTGGAGCGACAAATTGGGCCCTTTTGCAGAGTTTGCAAGAAGCCCAGTGGGCACAATTGTGGTTACAAGTCATGCGAGAATTGAGGCGGGGTGTGACTTTGAGGCATGTCAAATTTGAGAAACTGCCTGCCATTTCATATGAGCTCACTCCGTATGAAATGATTCTAAATGACATTCGCTACAAGAGATACAGTTTAAATCCCGTTTCTATCACAGCCGAGGTCAAGAAAGACGCCCATGATGTTATTTTAGAATTCATTCGTTCGCGCCCGCCTTTGTCAAAGTCGTCAGAACGAAAAATGAATCCTTTGCCGATAAACGCTCCGACGCCATACGACCAATTATTGCGAGAGATTCAACGGGGAAAGAAGTTGCGTTCCACGCCATGGCCCACCGAAAAAAGCGTCCGAGAAATTTACCTAGAAGAAAAGCTCGGCCTATTTGCTACGGAGGAAGAATCTTCGCCACCGAAACGAAAATGTCTCAACCCGCCGAGCCGGCTGTCTGTCTTAATCGACCACTGGGACACAATGTCAACGGACCAGTCCATAGACTTGGACTCGTCTGATTCAAGCCGACCGGAGACCCCACGATTCAGTTTGTTTGAACAAGAACTGGAAGATGTAACCGACAGTCCAAGAAGAAAAATACAAAGGTCTTCAACTCCTAAGAAATTAAATCGCAGTCAATCAGTAGGCAGCGAGAATTGCATAAAGAACGAGAACTTCGCCATTGTACTCGGGGGAATGCCTCCAAAAGTCACCAGACCCGTTTTCCCGCCGTCGCTCCGTTCTCTGGAGGACATTCAGATCACCTCTAAAATCGCTATGACGTTGGAGGAAGTAAAACACGTACGGAGAACATTAGCTAAACTGGAATTGGAAAGCCTAGACCCGGAGGATCGCCTCTATAAAAATTTATCTAATGGTCGACTATGCTTCTGTTGCCGTGGTAGAAAGTTCTCGTTATTTGGAAGCTGGTCGCGCGTCTGTGAAATTTGCCAGAGTAAAGTTTGTCAAAATTGTCATTTGGAGGTCGACTCGCGAAGCAGCTATGTGTTTCAAGAGGAGGAAGATGAAAACAGGAGGGATTCTGGGATTGGTGATATGTACTGGCCCTTTGCATATCTGAACCTGGATATCGCCGCATTGGAACCAGGGAAAATTCATAAAATGTGTGTTTCGTGCAAGCGCTTTATCAATTCACACTGCTGAAAAGAGAGATTACTTCTCCACGATTAAAGCTGTTCAGGTATTTAAAATTAAGATAATTATTGTCAGAAGTTTTTCTAGTGCTACTAGGTGCATCAAATTTAATCCCCAAGACATCAAAATTTTATTAAATTCTGAGTGAAGATGTTAAGCTAGTGAACCGAGAACACAACCATCGGTTCTTTCAATTCCAGTTTTGCGTTGAATCAGGACGTTGAAGGTGAACTGGATTAAATTTAATTCATAGAAATTGGACCGTTTTTCTAAATTTCTAATGTATTAAATATATATGATTCTGTTATCAATCGAAATTACGTAATTTACTAAGAATTTGAATATAAACCCAACTTATGAAACAATAAGGGTTTTTTTGAGGATTATATCTCCAAATTTGGTACTGCACCATATCAGGACTTTGCGGGGTATCAGTACATAAAATGATTTGCGATAAAGAATTATTTCGATTGTAAACTGGATTTTTCCATGTAAATAGATATTGATTAATTACTTGTCGGTTTTCACAGTAGTTGTCCCGTGCATATACCCCATAGCTGGTTATCAACTTCTGATTTTGATGTTCTTCCTAAACATAAAATTGTAAATATTTTCTACTCTGTCAAAGTTTATTGTGTGCACATTTTGAGGCATTTCTACAATATAATTATTTAGGCATCCTGAAAGATGAATGTAATAAACTCGCAAGAGTAATGATGATTCCAATTTCAAATGACTATTAAAGGTATTTTTTGTTAATTTTTCGGCATTAAAAACCCATTAATTCCGCCTTTGTAATTGCCCGAAGACAAAATCAGAAAGATACACAAATATTGATGTTACTTATTTCACCCAATCAAAATTGAAGCAACGGGATTAAATTTAACGGTTAAGACCAGAAGGCTGCTTGTGAGTTAAATATATCTCTGACCTCATGTTATGCTGGTCAGAAAATTGCGAACTGGCAGATGGATATCGTCTTTTGATTAATTATTTCCTAGCGTGGGAGATATGTCCGGATAAAATATAAAAAAGCGTAATTTGACAAATGGAGTGGCTGTTTTGCAAGTAAACGACAAATATCTCGCTTTTCGTATGAGAAGCGGCAACAGATCATTTTTAGACTGTCTACAATATATTTTGCCTTAGTAGATGCCAATTTTAAATACTAAAGCAGAAAATCTGTTTCTTCATATTACTATTACTATCACTATCAATATTTACGATACTAATCTCCTACAAAATATTATTCAGTTTGTGGTTCTAAGTCAAATTATAACAACAATCTGAATACAGAATGTTGTAGATTTACAGAAACTTGTTACGAACAGTATTCTTCAAACATATCACGGAAAGCCCAGAAGTAGAAAACTTGCAAAAGGCCTAAACACAGGTCAGGAAAAAATAATGAAAAAGGGATTCACAGAAATTTAGAGAAATACGGAAAAAAAACTCGGCATTGGTATTTCATAGTTTCATTTAGTTTCCGTTACTATTAAAAACAGATGAAAACAAACTCGGAGCTCGGTGTAAATAGCAATGACATTTCTTCGTTTTGTGTTTTGAAAAGGAATACGCATCATATTTTGAGGGACGCCCTCTGTGATCCTGACACGATTGAACAATTAACAAAACAAAGGAAACTGTCAGAGCAGATCCGCTTTTTCTGTCGTATGCCAAGTACAAATGCGTGTTTTCATAAAACGTGATGAATACATGTAGGTTGTCTTGCTACGTGATGCATGAATTCTACTTCTTTACCACAATAGGTGCCATTTTAATGGAAATTTCAACTTCACATTTTGTTCCTGGTTTGATCGAGTAGATAACACCACCCATTTTCACCATTATATTCTGCCACAAATAACGATGCGGCAAAAATCAAACTGTTACTTAAGTCTTACTGAAACACTCGGCCACTCGGTCGTCCTTTTTGTGGTATCCCCGAAACCAAGACAAATTGAAAAGGTGAACGTGTGTTTACAATTGGCCTAGCCACGTGGAAATACTCTGCCAAGTTCATAAAAATGAAATGATTAAAAATAAAAATATGGAGATTGTACTTGCCGGTTTGCGAGATCAAGGCAACGGAACCGCCACTGTTCAGCGCAGACAGAAAAAAAGAAAAGCCGATATTTGAACTTATAATAAATCTCTCGCAAAAGAGGAGGTAAATGAAAGACATGACAGGTTTAGTTGGACACTATTCCATTTTCGGTATGTGTTTTAATATATTTAAAGTACGTTATGAATTTCAAACAAAAATAAACCTGTATTACAAGTATGGGTTCATATCTAGGGCAACTGATCAACAAGATTAAACTAAAACAGAAAATGAAAACCAAATTAATGAACTACTTTACTTGGATAAAAACAATCAAGTCGATTCTATGGCTGCATGTTTTTTCTTTTCAATTCCGGGGCCAAATATGAATATTTAACAATATTAGAATGTAATTTAGTGGACCTGCAGAAATCTCTGTCGTGTAAAGCAAATTACTTGAAGCAAAATATTAAAAGTTGTGGTTGCCCATGTCTATAACTATTGATCTAGTTCTCGCCAGAATTAATTGACTCAGAAAGAAAAGAAAGAAAACTTGTTTGCATTTTGCAGCTGGTCTGCCAATGTCAGCTATGTTACAGGAACTATTCCTTTAGTTTTCGCCGAAGGATGCCGAGATACATCATGTTAAAAATGAAAAGAAAAGTTCACATTCCGCAGCTGGCCTGCGCATGCGTACAGTTTGCACTGGTGGTAAACTTGATTACCCTCGACCCAGGAGCTTCTCAATTCCACCTGGGCTCTTGGGATTCCTCGAAAAACTTTTAGAGTTATGCACTTGATTGTTGCGTTTTGAAAGCGATTGAATATCTAAACTTTAATGAAAATGTCAATAGTTGAGTTTGTGCTTTTTCTTAATTCTGCAAATTCAAGATAATTACTCTTTTAGGGAATATCGAATGTGTGTTTCTTCAGATGTTTTCATTTTCTATCTTGTGAAGAAAAGTTTTAGACATTTTGCAAAAAGTAGTACATGGAGTCAACTAAAGCGAAAACTTTCCCGAGATGCATGTGTACAGTTGCTGATTGGACGGTTAGAGTCTGTAACTGTTGGCCCAAGAACCCGGGATCTTGAAAAAGGTTGTTTATTTTTAGACTTTATACCAAACCGTCCGCGGACAAGAACGTTAAAGAGGCTTTTTCACAGGTAAATCAGTGGATTTTTTTCTTTTTGCCAAAAATACCTTTGATCAATCACTTCTGCCTAGGCTCGATGCATTTTAAACCAGTGTATTACTTTGTGTTTGGGCCCGAACATTGATCAAGATGATCCATAAGAGAAGAGATAAATGAACAATTCAACTTAATTGACGCCTAAAACAAACCATCCGTACCATTTGCCTTTTGGAAAACTTAGATTGGTATCTGGGCAATGCCTTTATACAGATATTTTAGATTGAAACTAAGTCTTCTTGTCAATAAACCCTTAAGCACGCACAAAACCATGGAAGAAACCCTTTTAGCCGCTGTTGTCCATAGTCTTTGAAAAGAAACCAGGCACTCCTCAAAAAAAGTGGGGTAATGTAAATGCAAAATGACAAATTGCAGTGCTTTTATAGCGCTTTTATACGCAGTCTCAAAGCGCTTTACAATATCCGGGCGCGAATGGCTGCCATTACAGTGTCAGTGATGCAGGCCACAACACCGCGATTACCCTACTCTTTTCGAGAAGTGCGTGGGTTCTTTTAAGTCCCCTGATAGATTGTTGAGAGACTCGACCAACGGCTTAATTAACGTCCCTGTCCAAGGACGGTGTGGTGAAAGAAGATCGCCCAAAGTTCAACCCTCGACCATGCAGGCCCGGAATTGAACCCGGGATCTCCTGGTTGGCGGTCAGAGATCTTACCAATTCAGGCCCGTAGCCAGGAATTTTGTTGGGGGGTGCAAACCAAGGGCGGCTGGGTTCTAACAATTTCCATGTTCAATGTATGCTTCACCAATTTCGTAAACTGACACTCTCAAAAGCCAAATTTAAGCTACAAACGCACTTTTTTTAGTCGTTCCGTTTTACGGTGACGCCAACTCTTACGGGTACACCTATTTGGGCTTCTTCTTCGTTTTAATTGAACCTGCTACTGCGGACCTTTTCGGCCCGTGAGGGGGGTGCGTGCGCACCCCGCGCACCCCCCTGCCTACGGGCCTGCAATTGCGCTAACCTCAGCTAACCAACTACGCTAAGCTCGCACACACATGTCGGTGTCGTGGTGAGGGCCACAAAAGAGATTACTGCATGCCCTGTAAATGTACTCTCAACAAATATAGTGGCTTATTATACTCTACTTTGACTGTTGTGTAATTCAGAGAAATATTACTGTAGTTATCACAAATGTAATGAACAGTATTTTCATAATTATCACTGTAATCCATGAAAATAGTGCAATAAACCTGCCATAAACGAAACGAAATTGAGTTTTAGTGGCTGCATGCATCGCATGCACATCAAAGTCTGTCCTTCTGGATACCTCCTCCCGGATCATTCAATTCGGATCCTCTCTGGACTTCGGGTCCCTCGTCCAAGGTCCCTCTTTCCGGACCCCTCCTCCGAATCCCTCCTCCAAGATTCCTCTTCTGAGGTCTATCCTCCTGGATCTTCATCTCGGATCCTCTCTGGATTCTCCTCCCGGGTCTCTTTGCTAAAGTCCCTCCTCCAAGGTCCGTTCTCCTGGATGTTTCATCTCGGATCCTCCTCCCTGGTTCTTCCACCCGGACCCTCCTTAAAGGTCTCTCCTCCAAGGTCCGTCCTCTTGGATGCTTCACCTCGAATCCTTCATTCCGGATCCTCTTTGTACCCGCCTCCCGTATCCCTCCTCCAAGGCTCCTCCTCTCTGGATCCCTCTTCCTGGGTCCTTTCTCCCGGTACCCTCCTCAGGAGATTAACAAGGTATTTGTTACTAAATATGTGATAAATCGCTTGACGTTTTTGTATGAAATACGCCATTTTAGGTTGGAAAATTTAACAAAAAAGCTGCTCCTGGGTAGGGAAATTGCAAAATACTCTATTTGCTGAAAAGTCACTCGCTGTAGTTTCCCGGTTGTTTCCCCCAGGACAAACAGTTGAACGATGAATGTAATATAGTTTCAAACGCACCTCGCGTCATTTTTGTGAACTTCTCAGTTTCCTCGCCGTACCGCTGCTTGAACCATCACCAGCCCAATGGTTTTAAAATTGGAACCAACAACTCTTATCTTTCAAGTGCCTGTATTTTGTGTTCCTCCATTAAACGTCCCGAAAACATTGTCAGTTTTTTACTGTGGATTTTCCCTCTATTGAGCGAGTACTTGTTAAAGTCTCGAAAACATTATCGGTGATGTACTGAATATTGTCCCTTTATTGAACAGCTACCTCCAATAAGGTGGATCCCATCCGTTTTTCGTTTTTTGCGCCAATGAATTTTACGAAAGGTTTTCCCACCAAACTACACTCTATAATGTCCAATTTTTTGGAGTGAGACTGAAAAATGTTCTTATTTTTTGGGACTTTTTCCTCAAATGTTCTTGAAGGTGTTCTTCATTTTGGAGCTGCCTTGTGTTTTGTGCTGTATATTTAGTTCTTCAGTTTGGAGCTGTTTAGTACCGTATTGTGAATCAGAATGTTCTTGTATACATTACTGAACTCTTTGCTAACCGTGTCTACAAATATCGGTCGGAGAGGACCGTTGTCGTTGAACTTCCCCGGGGAGGGGGGGGGGGGGTAATACCATT
>JAOEHT020037912.1:0-14234 GCA_025448195.2 Parazoanthus atlanticus | reverse complement strand
GGCAAATTTGAGACGCTTTGTTCTTAAAAATTGTTCTTATAAAAATGCGTATAATCTCTTTCAATTCCCATCAGAGAACGATTAATAAACTGCTCAGTTCGGGAGGCATATAAACACAACAATTGGTCAATAAACAACCTTCTTTGGAATACAAAAGCCCTATACCTATACTGTAATATTTTAAATAATAAAAGCAGTAGCCACATGCAGTCGTTGACTGCCTATTTTTTTTTATTTTGATATAAATAATGTAAATAATCTGATTGAAAAAATAAAATCTAAAGGGGGAAAAAAAACTTTAAAGAAATATATTCATTCAAGGAAATATATTTATTTTTTAAAAAAACATAATTTCAATACACTTGTTGAAGTATTTTTGAAACATTTCACATTTTTTGTTTTCGATTTCTTCAAAATTAATGTAAATTGTTTCTTCATATCTAATTTGTGGCCCAGAGCAGAGCTGAAAAAGATGCAGCGACACAAACTCACTGGGATGTTGTGTGAAGTTCCACCAGTTTTATATTAAAGGAGAGAACTTATTTGTTTTTAAGCTGTTTGGGTTTCAATATTGTTTAATATTAAAGGTATACAATGAAATTTTATGTATGCCAGGAACCTGGGCAGGTGTGGGTTTGAAGTTTCGATTTGATCGGTACATTATCTAGATATAAGATTTAAAGTAAAGCCATTCTTATATTATTGTCACATCAGGAGAAAAGGCAACTGAACCCTGGCACAATGTCCAGCCATGATACATCAATACTGTATGCTGTCAAATACATACATCGAGAACATGCACCAAAGTACAACGTACCTATAATACAACAGCTTCGAAGTTCAGCTACTCAGCTTCAGAAAGAAGGTAATCTATGTATAGACACGCGAGGGATTGGAATGGGTGTCATGGTAACTATTTCTTTATTTGCTCTAATAAGGCCCGGGGGTTTTAAAAAATGCCATATAACAAAGTACTTATTAACCCTTTCAGCCCCAAACATGACAAAAGATGCGCTGTTAAATCTCCTAAATGGTATCCATACTTTTCTTTTAAACAGTTTGGGAGAATTTTGCTTTTCATAGTGGATAGCTTGTAGTGTGTTTACAAAACACCTTTCTTTGTATTGATATTGTAAATTTGGTCTTTAAGGGAAATATTAAACTTCGACCTTGACCCACTGACCTGGCTATCGTACGGTCAATACAGCAAGGCCAAAACCACCCAGCTGTTTGCCATTGCAAAGGCAGTAAAATCTCTTCCACTACTTGACATCGAATACTCCCAGCACGCGATGGAGGCAAACTGATGGCTAGAGAAGTTATAGGGAATGAAAAACGGGATATGAAGCACCATATTCAGAATGCATCACATAAACTAGATCTACACTTTATCACTTTCACCACCCTAGTCTACCACACGCCGGAAAATCGACAGCCAAGGATAAAGCAATATTTTTGTCTGGCGTTGAAGCAATTTACCTAGAGAGGGGTTAGAAGTATTGTAGAATGGAAACCAAATAGTTGAATTTTCATGGGGGATAGAAAACATTGATGCCACGACACAAAATTTCGTGATATCGTGTCTTGAAGTCAAAAATTCACGAACTGACTCTTAAATGTCCTTTTAAATCAGATAGATTATGAAAATGATTCATCCAGTCTCAACGCTCAACTCGACGAAGAGTTTTCTGACAATGAAATGGAAACCATTCACCAGATATTTGATGAAGACAATGATGAAGAAGTATTCGAAGGCTTTCCTGCTCATTTGCCTGAGAACATGGTGTGAGATCGATCGTCGTTCGAAAACCACTTGCCTGTTTTCAAAGTAAACACTGAACCAGCGATTCCTCTACCAGAAAATGGAACTACACTGGATTTCTTTCTGCTGTTCTTCAATATTGTACGGTTTACAAACAAAAATGCCAAGGTCAAAGAAGCATCAAATTGAGAGCCACTCTCCATGGAGGAACGGAAGCATTCATCGCATTCCTGATCATCTCAAACAACATCCTCCTTGTGCCACATGATGAACGCTATTTCTTTGTCAGTGGGAAAACAAAATTCTTCCACACGCCAGGACTAAAAAGGATTTTAAGTTCACGCAAAGATACCTGAATACAAGCGTATGGAAGAGGAATGTAGCGATTTTCTGTACAAGGTTACGGGAATGTATGAGAGTGTTGTCTCGAACTGTTTTGCAAACTACAACTGCCACAGAGAAATCTCAAGTAATGACGCTACGATTCCGTTTAAAGATAGGCTCAAAATAAAAGTGAGGATGCCAGACAAGCCTGTGAAATATGGAATAAAATTCGTCGAACTTTGTGATTCCCACAATGGCTACCGTAAAATTTCAAATTTTTGCAGGTGTTGATGACCGAGAAGTTGGGAGAGTTGGCAAGACTGGAAAAATTGTCCTGGATCTTGTAGATGGACTTCAGAACCTAAACCATCATTATTACATGGACAACTACCATACCAGTCCCCTTCTTTAAATCCTTAAAATTATGAAGATGTTTGCCACTGGGACTATGAGGGTTCGAGTTGGGTACCCCAAGCGTGAACTTGAGGCTGTACGGTTAACAACAAAAGGCTCATTCTCACGTGGCTGAACAATGGTGAGTCTATGTTGACCCTGAGGTGGAAAGATTGCAAGGATATTTTTCTCCTAAGTACTATCCACTCCAGTCCTTCAGAAATACCAGATTGTGACAGCAGTTGGTCAAGCGATGAAAGTGATGATGATTCAATATGTTCACCGCCGTTTCAAGCAGCGTGATGGTACCTGGAAAACAAAGAAAGTGGCATATCTTCAAGTTGTAAAGGACTACAACAAGTATATGGTGGATGTTGATATTTGTGATCAAATGATCATCCTCAAGAAGTCCAGGAAGAAGCCTCGCTGGTAATTGAGCATTTTCTTGAAGCTGGTGATGATCAGCATTCATAACGCATATATCCTCGAAGGTTATACTCAAGATCATTATTTACAAGAAGGGAGCAAAAATATTCGCATTGACATTGTATTTCTATGTTAGCATAATAAAAACTGCATATGCTATACAAACTACATTGTGAATGATACTGCAATGTTTTCTATTGGTCACTGACCCAGAAGCAGATGTATCGTCATTTTCATTGGTCAAACGTTGCAAAGAAAAATGAGATGACAATCCAATGCAATGCAAATAATGGCTTTTGCCATATTCAAGCAAAATCGAGACAGCATATTTTTGGTTGGGTAGCTGAGCATCGAGCGGGCATATTAATAATCAGACGAGCGCATATTTAGAACAGAGCAGGACATAAACAGTACCATGCAGCACTGCGATACTGCGCCATAGGGAGAACCCTGTATAGGTATTTCTTATTTACATATATTTAGCCATAATTAATTTAATCACACCTGATAGCAACTTACTTCAAACTGAATTGAAACTGGAATAAATTCTCACCCAACTTTCTTCATTAAGTTGTTAACAAGAATAAAATATTTCTTAATGTTATCACTTGCAGTTCAACTATAGTTGAAATAACCACAACTTATGATTTATCAGTTAAAATGCCTGCAGGATGAAAGTGCTCAAATTGAAGAAGCAATTTGCAACAGAAGAATCTGAAGAGGCATATCAGATTGATTGCTTTGCGAAGGATCAAGAAGAACATAATGTGCAGGTGTTTCCATCAGATGTGCCACTTCTTGGCAATATTATTGATGAAGTTACAGGGAATCTTAGCAGACTTAGCAGACCGCGGAAAAGGATTCAAAGGTGTATAACATAATCTGGGATCCAAATTCCACACATGTGATACACCATCACGCCAAATCTTGCTGCAAAAGCTTTAAAACTGTGGCAACTAGAATTTTTCAAAGGTTGGACCTATTTCAATTTTACAAAAGTATGGGAGAAAATGAGCAAAAACTCGATCCGTTGCCAGGGTGAGGAGGTAAAAACCAATAAATTTCCGGACAATACTTATATTCTTTACTTTTCATCTACAGATAAGTAAACTGTGAAAAAATGAAAGAAATCGGCCAAAACGTTAAAGGCTTATTGCCACCTTAAGTTCATTCAAATTCCCATACTATCTTTTGTTTTGCACATACTTATCAATTCTAAAAAGACGGGTGGGATTCACCCGTGTGACAAACTATTTGCTGTTCCGTCTCAGTTACGAAAATTCCATGCGGACGGGTACACTGACAAATTTAAACATTGACAAATTCACGAAAGCAACATATCACGTAGACAGAGATAACTACACGTGGACAACGACAGTAGGAAAAACGACAGTAAACTACGGAGCTGCTACTAATTGTTTGAATAGCGAGACGCACAGACTGACGCAACTGTACGTGACCAAGATTTCCCCCTGCATGAGCGACATCTTCGACGAAGATGATCCGGAACAGGCCGACCACTCAAATCCAGTGACCTCAACGAGCGCATCAATACCTTCTGTTGGAACGCTGGAGGAGAAATATGTTCCAAAATGCTACCTAACTTCTCAAAGTGCCTCGTTACAGCCTAGAAACATATGGCTACAGGGCCTTTTCTGTCTGTGGCCCTAAACTATGGAATGCACTTCCACTTAAAATTCGTAAGAGCGATTCCATTACAACTTAAGAACTTAAAAACTTTTCTCTTCAGAAAAGCATTTTTAGCTAATTAGAGAATTTTAGAATCTGCACTTTACATACTTTTGCTCATATTTTTGTAGTGTTTTGTATATGATATAGATTTGATTAACATTTTATTAGTACATTCTTGTAATGCTTTAAGCACATTTTATTGTAAAGGCTTTTGAGCTCTAAGAAAAGAGCGCTATACAAATACATAGTTTAGATTAGGTTTCAAAGTTCAGCAACATCCATTTCAGAATGGCGACAACATCCAATGTTCGTTTTTGAGACACGAGGGCCCAGGGCACATCTGACAAAGCTGGTGAACACCAACGAATGTTACAACATAGCAAACGGGCGAGCGATAGCAACTGTAATGTGAAGTACAGGGTTATGGTTACCTCCATGTACCATCTACAATTCCTGGATACAGCGAACACAGAGTACCTATCCCAGAAGGTCGACGGCCATTCCCTTTCCCCGTATGGACGCAAATCTACCTTTGACCAGCAAACGGATGTGGAGCTTCAGAATCATTTCGCCCATAACTTCAGTTTGGAAACAGTTCCTTCCTCAGCCCAAGTTAAAGAGTTTGTCGAGCATGTGGACCGAGACTAATCGTGTGAGAAGATCAGTAGCCGGCTGAGAGGCTTCCTGGATAAGAGGAAAAACACCTGGAAACTGCCAGATCAGGCTGGCACGTCTTCTTCTTCATCTTTTGTTGTCAGTGGCTTCGCAAGGTCAGTAACCCATGCAACCTGGCAAAGCAGTAGATCAAGCACCAAGCAGAAGTGGGACGAGGACGAGGCCACCATAATTGATCAGGTGTTCGAAGAGTATCGAAGAGGACCGACACCAGGGTTCACCAAGATGCGAGAGATCTTCTCCACTAGTCCAGAGGCATTACAAAAGCTGTATAGGGCCATGGACAACAAGCCACAAGCGGTATGCAAGGGGAATGGCATAACCAAATGGTAAACCAGATAAAGACTCTGTGGAAGGAGAAAAAGGTAGAACCAGAGGAGGTGGAGGAGGACTGTGATGTCATCCCACTGTCGCCGAAACCACGAAGGGAGTTCACAGAGGATGTACATATGGAGCAACCGTATTTTGAAGAAACAGAGAAGATGTGGAATAAGGAGATAGATGAAGAGACTGAGGAAGAGAGAGAAGCCTGGAAATATAACATTCCAATATACTGACTGATGAAAACGATCAAAGATGCAGTTAACTCCTGCCAGTGAACTGTATATGCAACACAAGACCAGATATCGACAGTAAAATTGTATTGTTTTATTTGTATACACTGTCAACAGAAAACTGGGTAGTTGGACTATTTAACTTGAAACTGTTATATATTTTCATTACCCAATCGATATAAATGAACAAGGTAAATGGGGGACCCACTTTTTTCAATAAACACTCCTACTGATAGTAGCTTCAAAAAGGAAGGGATTTACCCTATTGCAGAAAAGGATTATAATTTATCTTGACCTGGTTTCAATCAAATTCAGTTGGATAACACCATTCTACTGCAGCTCATAACTTCTATTCTACGAATCAAATATTATTTAAAGGTGTTTTTCAACAGGTGTCCCATCCAACACTAACTATTAAGCAGGCACAGGCGGTTGCCCGAAAACTCTTCAGACTAGAAACCTTTGCCTCAAAGTTGGAGACAGACAAGCACCCTCACCAAACAATTCTGTAAAATGCTTTTGGATAATGACCTCATTTCGATAAAACAGCAATTGGCCAAAACCTCTACTCCTATAATAATAATAATAATAATAATATGTTTATTCACTTTTTGGTAGCATAATCGCTAAATTACAAAAGGGGTCAGTAGCTTGAATATGCATAGTAGCAAAAGATAACAAAACATACAAGGACAATAAAGGTTACCCATACTTGAAAGTAATAAACCTATCAGTGCGCAGAAGTCTGTTGTTGATGTGCCCGAGCGGAAATTATTATTATTATTATTATTATTATTATTATTATTATTATTATTACAAACAATTGAAATCTTCAAGTCTCAATGGTTACCTGCATGCCCATACAAAGACTAGTCTGAGTACCTACCCACCCAATGAGCATGGAAGATGTTAGTACCAGTGCCATCTCACCAACAATGGTTAGTGACATTATTAAGAAAGGGATAAAACTATTCAATCATCTGGTGAAGAAGCAGAACTGTTTGACAGTGTAGTAACACTATGGGCTGTAAAAATGCTGGAAATGAAGATGGTGAGAAATGAAAATTAGGAATGGTGATGATGCAATGGCAATGAAGATGATGTCAGTACTTACGATGATGACAAGGATTAGGAGGACAAGGATAAGTAATGAAGACAAGATTGAGCTGAGTAATGGTGGACCTTGTAGAGGAGATAGAGAAACTGGCTCCCTCTTGCAAGAACCCAAAACAATAGCTGTAGAAGCTGGGAACAGTTTGTATTACAACTGTCGAGTAAGCCTACCTTCAGGTTACCATCTATAAAAGAGGTAGCAAAAATTCTTCAAAGCTGGTACCATGTCATTGTGGAGGAACCAATGCCAGTACCATTGTGTGGTGGACATACCCCATCTACTGTGTATTGGCAGTTGCAGGCTGCAGTTGCTGAGAATGCAAAGATGACTCTGGTCATAATAGATGAGAGAATGTCATTGTTTGTGTTTCATAAATTTAACAATAGTTTACATTGACAGCCACTGTCATGGTGGACATAGTACCTTGATTGTACAAGGTACAAGGTCCTATTCAATCGTAATGGGGATGTATGTTCTGTTTGCGCTTCAATGTGTACTTTATAAAGTTTACTTCCTATTTGTTATCTATTTGATAAAAGTAATCAGTAAGTAGCAGTGGTGGTTCACATTGTTGCACTACAGAAATGTAATGGGGGATAGGGGAAATTAATTTGCAGGATATTAATTTTCCTTTGAAGTAAGAATTCCCCTTTTTGAACAATACTCATGACAAACACAAGATCTCGTTCTTGGTGCATTTTTCCAACAGCAAAATAGCCTATTTGACAGTAATTTTACCCCCATTAGACAGTAAAAAAATCAGTGTCACGAATCCAGACATCTAAATACATGTACTGACCCCAGTGGGTTTTATTTTTACACGATATCATAACTGCTTTTTACTTGGACAAATAATAAACCATAACTTACCATAGCTTTTGTGTTTCAAGATCAGTTAAAATATTTTATTTCAGCTGTGATTCACTAGTCAAATTATTGCTATATATATTTCATATTTTACACATGCAATGCACAATAGATCATATATATGTTTTTGCACAATATAAATAATAAAGTTATTAAAAACAATACACACATTTTTATTATTTTATAGGATGCAATCCTTAGTACAGCTGAAACATGCCGTATATAACAACCTCCCTATTAAATGACCGACCCCAACTTCATGGTTGAAGTTTGATTGGGAAAGAGATGCAATGTTTTGCGACCTGTGCAAGAAGCACAAAATTTGTGGGTGGAATGACTCATTAGTGTGGGCTAAAGGAGGTGGAGTGAAAACTTTGCAATTTGACAAAGTTACAGAACATGAGAAAAGCAAGTACCACACTGAAGCCATGTCACTAGAAGCCAAAAGCATCCAGCGTCCCCTCGAAAACAACACTGTTGAACTACTGAGCTAAATTGAAACAGGTTTTAGTTATGTATTTTTCACTATCTGGAACTTATACTTGTAGTAAATTTTGAAGTTTCACTTTTAGCAAGTTATGAAATAGATTATACAAGTTATGAAATAGGTCATACATGTTTTCAATTACGTTTCAGTTTGTGATTACCCTGCGAGCAGAGATCTCTCATATCGCCACGAAGAACGAGTTCTTCGTGGCAATATGAGAGATCTCTGCTCGCAGGGTAGTTTGTGATCTACCCAAGTGCATAGAATATTTGAATTTTTGAATCTTAAACATAAACTTTTTCAAAATATTTTTTAGAAGAAACAACTTGGTGGCGAGATTATTCAATGGTAGTGGTGACTTCAATGGTGGCAAGATTTTTCATGTAGTGGCAACTTCAGTCAGGTGGCGAGGTGAATGGATACCAAAATGCTGCATCAAACAAGCACTTTTCTTGTTGACTGCTTTCTGTTTCCAGCACAGTTACCATATTCCTCTTTTTCAAATTAATCTTGTTTTGTTAAAGCCCGGTTTCCATATAATCGCTCCCGTCGCTACTGTTGCCACTGTCATCGAAAAACGCGTTTCAGCAACAGTAGCGATATATGGAAACACACTCTTCAGCGAAAGTAGCGACGGGAGCAACAGTGGCAA
This sequence comes from Parazoanthus atlanticus, assembly GCA_025448195.2. Lineage (NCBI taxonomy): Eukaryota > Metazoa > Cnidaria > Anthozoa > Zoantharia > Parazoanthidae > Parazoanthus > Parazoanthus atlanticus. The sequence continues at coordinate 5,288 of JAOEHT020037912.1, read as the reverse complement.
TGAGCGTCACTGAGATAGAAAAATTTCTATCACAGCAACAGTTGCAATACATGTAGCAGTGACGGTGTATTTTGTTAATGGAAACCACTTAAAATTTTAGTAGTGATGGTAGCGACAAAAATGCTTCCCAGAGTGCAATGCACACAATGAAAACAAATCGCAAATCCGCCTACAACTTGAAGTTCCAAGGACTGTTTCAAGAGCAGCGTGAAGCACTGCTGACAGAGCGTTCTCCATCTCTGCGCCAAAACTCTGGAATCAACTTCCCGCCCATATTCAAAACAGTGCCAGCCTCATCATTTTTAAATCCCAGCTTAAAACATTTTTATTTAAGGAATTCTTTGAACTAGTTTAAAATAGTTTTATATTCTGTCGAAATTGTTTTTAAGTGTAAACAGTGTCTTTGAATTTCATTAGAAATAGGCACTATAAAAACCTCATTATTTATTATTATTATTATTATTATTATTATTATTATAATATAGTTTGAGACTGATGATGAGCCCATGATAAGCAGCCAGACAACTTGTTTGTATACACGTGTGTCATGTTTGTCACTACTTGGTATAACATTGTGAATGATAGTTATTGTATGAGACTGACGAGTAGCTCATGATGAAGAGCCAGACAATCTGCATGTTTGTGCACACGGTGTCATGTTTGTCACTACTTGGTATAACATTGTGAATGATGGTTACTGCATGAGACTGATGAGTAGCCCATGGTGAAGAGCCAGACAATCTGTTTGTGCACACGTGTGTCATATTTGTCACTACGTGGTATAACACTGTGAATGATGGTTATTGTATGAGGCTGACGAGTAGCCCATGATAAAGAGCCAGAAAATCTGTTTGTGCACACGTGTGTCATGTTTGTCAGTACTTGGTATAACACTGTAAATAATGATTATTGTTTGAGACTGGTGATGAGCGCATGATGAGCAGCCAGACAACCTGTTTGTACACACGCGATGTGCGCTGACCAACATTCCTCTTTCATGCAGGTTGGCATTCTCTTGCATTTGGGAAATGACGCCAGAAGCGGAAATTATCAACACGACCTTTACGAAAAGTGTGATAGCTTCCAAGGTTAGCCATTCTTGTTAGTTGTAATTTTGATTTTTGTATTATGACTAAGTATTTCCACCACCACGCACCTTAATGAGACTTTTACTTTTGACTGACTTTAGCACAGTACTTATTGTCACTTTTGTGTTTATTTATCATTTATTTCCCATTATATTGTTGTTTTATCTTTATTTAGATCCTCCCAGTATTAGAAATCCTCCAGTTGGGAGTAAATATCACAAGTAAAAGTGTTATTTACGAGTGTTGAGCTTTGGGTTGATAGCTGTTGGTTGTCACTTTCCAGTGTTAGTTGTTGAATTGTTGGTATTTTGTTGTTGGTTTGGGTGTTTATTGTTAGTTGAACTGGTTTTTCTTAATGTGGAACTGTTTTGCCCTTCCGTTCGCGTTAGTTTTAGTTGCATTAATTGACGAAATGTTAACTTGGCATGATAAGGTATTACACTGTATGCCTATTTGCTAAAGATTAGTTGCTGAAGGCAGATTGGTTCAATGATTCCATACTGTAGTGTTCTTTTAATAGACAACAATCACCAAAGATAAAAATTTCTCATCTACATGTATTGCTAGTTTTACCTTAGTTTTTGAATTCAATTTTGAGAGTGCAACTATAAAAAGGCAACTAAAAGGGCCAATTGTCTCAGCCAATGTTTAACTGGGTTTTATTATTATTATTATTATTATTTATTATTATTATTATTTCCTCTTTTCTAACGTGTTACAAGATTACAAAACTAAATTTACAGGAATAAGAAATTGAAATCACATATTATTACAAACACTTATGATGGCAAGGCAGATTTATAAAGTTATACAATAGAGGAAAGTGCGATGCGACATGTATGAATATATGTTTGTATCTCCAGTTGACGATGTGTTATTCTAGGAGGACTGGGAATTGCATAGAGGGAGTTTAAAAAAACTCAATATTGTTTACATTTTTAGAAAGGGAAGTATAGTATTAATCTCTTTTTGGATGCTCTCGTTTTCAGTGCATTCTAACTTGCAGTACTTTTCTAGCTGTTATAGAAAGGTTTTAACTGTTGTTTCAAACACCTTTGAACAGGGGATGAACTTCGGCTAAGATTGACACTTCGTTTAAATAACCGGTCCATGGTGTTTTAGTTTTATACCCCGTCTAGGGGGAGTCACGTGGCGTACTCTGATCCGTTTAGCATTATGTAAACGGGAGATAAACGGTCACGTGGCCCAGAAAAGAACCGTTAGTTGTAGCAAGGCAAGTTTCAAAGCTGATGTTCTGTTAAGTTTGTATAAAACGAATCTGAACTGTTTACAACACTCGCAGGAGTCTTTCACTTATGCCGAGGCGCAGTTACGAATTGACGACATCAATCAACAAGATGAAATTTCAAAGAGCCTTAGACAACTCAACAAACTTGCCCAGATCCTCAAGAAGGGAAGAATCGATAAAGGGTTAGTAAAATTCTGCTCAGCACAGCAGGTATGCACTTTGAAGCCACTTGGGTTTTGCCTTTTCAGGTCTTTTGGACTGGAAGCTTAGTTATTTTAAAAACTTACTAGAGTTGATAGGACTTTTTCACATTGTAGACGTCTGAGACTTGGCGCTTAACAAGAAGGGGGTGGGGTGGTTGATAGAGGCAGGGATCTCAATAGAGGAAATATGGTACTGAACTGTTCTGGCCACAGGCTGACAATCTGTAGAGTTCGTGACTATATAGTGACATTCTGATTGTCAACGTATTGTTGAAAATAATTTGCTGTATTTAATAGCAGTCGATCTATAGTTAAGTGATTCAGCGTAGATATAAATTCCCAAAATATCATATTCAAAACCCTATAAATTACTACAAAGCAAACAATATAAGCTGAACTTGTTTATTTGACCTTAAATATTTTTTGGGACCACCTATAAGAATATATGAGTCTAAATATGCACGGCCACGCAGGTCCTGTATACGTTTTCGTTTGAAAACGCAACCCTTTTCTTCCGTTTTGGCGTTCCGTCCTCACATGAACGATGAAAAACAGGTAATCATGATCATGTGGATAGAAAACGTTTGATGCGTTTTGGAAAAAAAAGATTGCGTTTTCAAATGAAAACGTATTCGTGTGGACGGGGTCATAATTGGCACTGTCATCCGGGAACTTGCAGAAATGCCATGGATGTTTTCTTTACCTGTTTTAACCACCGTGTCAAGGTATTGCAAGTACATTTTTGAAAACGCAAATCGCAAATTCCCGCCACAAGTTTGTGTTTACTTGACAGTCGTTGTTCTTTGTTCTTCTTTTCCCGCGCCCGCCAAAATCACGCTGTCGTGCGTCGTACCACTGTCTTGACTGATCAGTACACTTGAGGCCAGGGTAAATATTAGCGATTATAATTTAACAATATTTTTTACTGTCAAATTATGCGTTACTATTTGTTAGACTCGATCACGTGATATCCTTCGCAGGGTACCTATCAGCGGCGGAGAGAGTTTTGCTAGGGCGGCAGATTTTCCTCCATTTTATTGCAATGTCTACTCCATTCCGGAATTCCACGACTTCTTTTCCCTTGTAGTCCATTCCTACCAATCCAACTTGTTTACTGCTTTCTTCATCTGAAATCGAGGTTTGTCAAGTGGAATTTTAACCGACATTGAACAAACATTTCAGCTCCCTTCAAACCACAAGCTGGAATTACTGTACCGTTCTCAACAGCACCGCTCTGAAGAGAGAAGGTTCAGAAGAGATGTTTCTGGAGAGTGTTCTGTTAAAGTTCAAAAGTAAAAAACATGATGTTTATGTTTTCGAATTTATAGACATTAAATTACAAAAGATTACTAAATTATAGTTGTAAGACTCGGTCGAGTTTTGTCATTAAACATTAAATCGGAAGACAAACTGTTATTTAGTTTCACAATTGATCGCTCGATAATTCAAAGACGTGCCTTCCTGAACTCAAAGTGAGTCAAAAGCTACATAAAACGTCTAGCTCGATGTTTCCCAGACAACCTCTCGACATTTTTTGGCAGAGCAGTGGTTTTCAAACAATTTTTCTTTTGTAGAGTACAATAAAACCGCCATTTATATCAGCTCATTCAAGTCATCCAAATAATATTAAGGTTCTGTGAACAGGTCAGACAAATTTCATGCATATTTTTTGTTGAATCATAAAATTAATAATGTTGTATTGAATTCTACAGGTCCACGGCTTCCAAATCATCTCGGACAAATGTTCACTTTTCGGGCAGTTTGTCAGCCTCGGGCCTGTATATCTCGATACAACAGACCACCGTAAAATACACCTCTTGTAAAGTTCATATATGAAAACACATCCGGGATCCTAGCGGGATATTTTTCATTTGCTTACCGGTGAAGATATCGATATCGATGGCTTCAAGATATGAATTTTGTTTTCTTGTGTAAAAACTATTTTTCTCACTGCGCTCATTCGTAAAATAAATTTTTCCCACTCGAAAATATGATCCAAATCCCTCCCCCCTCCCCCTCGTTTAATATTCTTTCTAAATATAAGGTAAACAATGTGCTCAGTGCAGTCTGTACAAAATGGGCAAGTGTCCTATTTAAACACGCTGATCTGTGCACGTTCTGTTCGCAGGGCACTAACTCTTGCCTCGCCCGAAGTTCGGTTTCACATCGATAGCGAGACACACGATCCAGTCGATCTACAGACCAAAGAACTCAAGTAAGTTCCTCCACACAATGCATACAAAGTTCATTCTCTTTCGTTGAAGAAATCCTGTAAAGTTTGAAGTAATATGTTGAACAAGAGAAGAATACTAGTATCTGATAATCTATATCAAACACCAAAAACAGAGTTGTTACCCCCTCCCCCCAACCACCCTCTTTCCCCCCCTTTTTTTAGTGTTTTTAGTTTTTGGGTTTTTTTTATTGCAGCTTTCATTTCTACGCGATCATTTTAAGTTTAGTTGTCGCTTTGAAATTTGTTTTGGGTTGCCGTTAATCAAGTCGTCGTTCGAACATAGCCGCACATACGTGTACATTCTGGCCGCAGATTTGTGAATCGTGATTGGTTCCAAAAGGCGACTGTGTGGAACAAAGGCAATAGAAACCTGGCGATCAATAAAAGAAAATTGATCTGTTGTTTCTGGTTCGCAGCGGTTTGCCAGAAACTTTGCTTCTCCCCCAGCCACTCAGCACGCGTCCGTGGCTTTCCCCTGGCAGATAACAATTCCAATGTCAGCCCTACTCCCTCCC
>JAOEHT020037802.1:0-14237 GCA_025448195.2 Parazoanthus atlanticus | reverse complement strand
AACCCAATTTAAGAAACCCACAGTTTGCTCGATGAGCGGCCTAACGGTTATACACTCACTTATACTTAACCCTCTTCATGCAATAACGTTGCACATAAGGCAGTTACTATAGAACGCCAGTTATGTCTTTCTTTAGTCAGTTGGTACCTTATTGTAGGTCAAATAGTTACAACAACAACGATATTAAATATTGAGGATATCTCCGCTTAACAAAACTCAGTCTGTTTTACAACAAGAGGTAAAGATTTAAGATAACTTTCTTTACGAAACACATATTCTTTGGTTACATATAGGGCAGTTATTTTGCCTTGTGCATGAAACGGATATATCAACCTTTATTATTCTTTTACCACAGTTATTAGTAACACTGGTAAACTAGTGCAAAAATCTTGAAAAACGTTTGTTAAAAAGTGTGACTTTTTAAGGTTTTTTGTTAGTTGTACGCATAAAGAGTGCATAAAGAACTGTACATAGAATGCGTAAAGATCACCGAGTTTGTATATGCTAACTATAATTACTTATACACTGGCAAACACACCGATACACATAAACACTAAAAGCACGCTAAAAGACTAGGAGAAGATTGAACGAAAATAAGGGAAAAAAGTATAGGCATCAATAGGAATTGGTTAACTCATTATTAAGGATTTAATCAACTTTAATTATTATGTTTTAATTATATTAATTTAAAGGATGGCTTAGACAGTCACTTGTAATCTTCATTAATTAGGTTTCATTTGTTTTTTTCCAGAGGAGTGAAGGCTAAAGCGACCATGTGGTTTGTTTTAACAAAAGGAAGGCAATGCGATGCTCCGGCAACAAGTCTAGCATAACAAGTTTGTCGATGACGTAACTTTTTTCAAAACAATTTGATAAGGCTCTAGGAAATCTCAAGTCTAATACCTTTTCACGTTTCTTCTTGGAATCAGCTTGCGTCTTAACCAAGTCTGACGAGTCTGATGCGATTCGCGCCTGCAAGAAGGAAGACAGAGATATAAGAGAAGTGTTAAAACAAAGTTAAAACTTTTCTTTGGTTTCTTAACAACACACTGCTACTCTATACTGGTAGTATAAATAATGTGATGATCTCAAAGGTTCGGCATTTACAAAACTTGATGCACTTGCGTTTCAAATTTAAAAATAGAGAAGCAAAAATAAGAAATAGTAGATAGCTTATAGCTAATCAACATGTATCTCATAAAATATTACCAAAAACTAACTAAATTGTACAACGAACTTTTGTTTTCTTAAACAGGAAAGTTATCAAGGCAGATTTGAAAGCAACAACGAAAAGCGAACTAAAACTGATACAGCGCACGTATCATCAAGAATCTACAAGGCACTTTACAAACGTTACATCTAATTTAGGAAAGGTGAAAATTGTAGAAAATGCTAAGGAAAAATGAAAAATACTATTGCAATCGGTAAATCGTATTAATGTGCTCGCTAACTTGTGCAATCTTGATGTAACACTGCTGTTATTCGATATTCATTGCCAGGTCATTATCTTGAATATATCTTCATTTTATCCTTCAACACACCTGAAGTACAGTGCGCGCATGGGCTTCGTCTTTCAGATGTTTCTTGAGAGAGTCCGCGGTCGTTTTGAGTGACTCTTCCACTGTCAACACTTCCTCTTGATGCGAAGCCAGGTTTTCCCGAAGACTCGTATGAAGAACTTCCACTTTCTTAGTCTCTTCTTCTGATACCTAAGCATAAGAAAATGAGACGAAAACCAAACTGTGTAAAACAAACAATATATTTTTTTCTTACATTCAAGGTTTATCTTATGACAACTTATAACCCCACCTTGACTATAAATATGCGAAAATCTTCAATTCAATGAACTACACTTAGGCCAAATGGGCCTCCTAGCGTTTTCCTTAGCATTTCATGAAGACCAGCTGCAGCGGGGCCTCGTGTATATTGAACACAGATGCCCTGGGAACGAGTTGGGCTCCCCGCTGTGCTGTGGGATACTTTCACAATGACGTTCCCGCGCGAAGAAAGTATGGCAGTTGTTCTTTTTGCATTTACTGCGTTCTTATATACTTGTGCAAAATTATGCTTCAAAAATGCAGCAAAACGGGCCACGAAGTGATAAAATACATATAGAATGCAAAATTATTTTCAGTAATGACGTAGTGCATTGAATCTTTGGACAACAAAGGGCTCGATCGGTCCGACATTATTCCAAGAAACCAAGATGCCTCCAATGTCACGCGGTAATAACGTAGCTCTATTTTACTCTTATTGTGATCGTTCAACAAGCTCTATTGTATTTGCTTGGTTATGTATTGTTTTAAATTGTTGGTTATTATTATCATTATTGTTCGATTACGCAATCAGAGAGCCGCTTCAAGCAGCTGCTGGTCGACCCAATGTCACACGGAGTGCCACGTTTGGCAATGAAATGCAAAAACTAATCAAACTCTGTTCAAGTGAGGTCGGGTAAGCACTTTCGTTGTTTGCTTCTTGACTTGACTCTATATTTCAATTCTACTTGTGCAGGGAGTTTTGGAGGGAGTGTTATCCCAGCGCCTTTAAGACAGGCCATAGTTGACAGAACTAACTGGTTGTGAAGCTCAACAAATTAAATTTCAAAAGGAGTGTACAAAGCCACTTTGTCTTAGGTTGAACGAACCGTGACAGTGCACAATGCTTTGTTCAATGTGTGAGCCCAAATATTTTTATTGGTTAGTTGTTCATATGCATTTCAATACCTTTTGTGTTTTGTGCACTGTCAAGGCCAACAACCAAAAGATATAGAGAACAAAAACCTATAACAAAGAAACTGGCCGAGTTTCATAACCATTTCGCTCTATTAACTATCGACAGGCTTGACTTCGAAAAAAACATCAAGCACAAGTGTGTTTTTAGGACAAGCAAAAAACTGCATCGTTTCCTTGATATATTGGAATTTTTTCAAAAACTCGCAATATAAGTCAGACTACTCAACTGTAGTCATTAACTGCACTCATTTGTTAGATTTTTTGAAGGATATTAGATTAAATACCCCGATATTTTGGCTTTTTGCTCACAAGACTGAGTCCTTTATTGTTTGATAGTAAATTTGAATTTCAACAATGAGGAAACATCATGTTTGCACAAAGCAAAGAAAAAACAACGCGAGCATCAACCTACACGGTTCTAAAAGAGCAATTCCTACCTGTATCTGCTCGTCCACTTTTACTAGTTCTTGATTTGCACGTTTGACAGCCTTCTCGTCAGAGATCTTCTGTTTTGCCCTTTTGAAAAAAAATTCGGAAAATGAGGTATATATCTGGAATTTCCAGCACATAACTGGCACGTGTGTTGCACCTTATAAAATGATTGTAAAATGTACCATGGGTGGGTGTATAAACAAACACCAAGTCGCTGTTTTGTTTGTTTTTTATTCTAAGTATCACAACAGTTTTTGTTTCCTCAACTCGTAATAGTTCTCGTAAACATACATAAAAGCGCTTTAACCTCTATGTAAAAAACAACAAACTTTTAATTAGTTCACGCTTAAATTCGATTACCTATTTTTTTTTCAAAAGTTTTGCATTATCTTTTTTCCACCAGTATTTACAAGAATTTTACAACAAAATGAAACCGAGAAACCTGCGTTGGAAGTTTGGAAAACATTGTCGGAAAGTGTATGCAATGGAAATGTTTAAGATTTTCGACTGGGTGGCGCAATCTTGCGAACTAGCAAAAAATCCTACACATTTGCTGAAAATGTTGGCAAACTTCAGATGCAGAGTTTCTCAGTGGTGTCCTGGTTTAATGACATAGAATTTTGCCAAAAAGTCAATCTCTATGTGCTTTACTGAATGTAGTCTTTGGAGTGTTTGTTCGCCTGACATAGTTTAAATTTACGCTAATTTGAGAAATTGACCTATGTCTCAGTTCTGACAACGGTTCTCAAATTACTTTTGTTAAAAAATATAGAATAAAAAAAATGTGGTGATTATATAGCGCTTTAAATACGTAAACGTCTCAAAGCGCTTTACAATCATATATCCGGCGCAATTGGCTGCCATTACAGTATTGTTGCAGGTCACAACACCGTGATTTATCCTACTCTTTTCGAGAAGTGTGTGGGGTCTGTTAAAGTCTCCTGATAGAACGTTGTGTGGTTAGACAAACGGCTTAACGTCTCTGTCCACGGACAGTGTGGCGAAAGGGGGTCGCACAAAGTTCAACCCTCAACCTCCTGGTTGGCAGTCAGAGATCTTGACAATTAACTGTGATTACCTCGCACTCTTGACTGTAATGCAATTTCACTGGTACTGAAAATGGATTTTGTTAGTTATCCACTTACCACTTTTCAATCTTTTTATTAATGACCTTCCTCTCCTCCTTCAACGTCTTGTTCCTGCCCGAGAGTTCTCGACACCGCTGTCCAGCATTCTCAATTTGTAACTCCAGTTTGGCAATGTCGCTTTCTAAAGACAGTTGCTGAAAAACAGAAATATTTGTCGTTTTACAGTGTCAACACAACGACTGCTTTAAATGAATTTTCCTCCATCTTTCGTTTCTACATAAGATATTTAGATTAAATATCAAACTTGCCAATACAAAAACTATAGTTCAACGACTCCTGAAATAGCTTCTACGATAAAAATCAAAGAGGCAGGATCATATATGACTCAAAGAAAAACAGAAAAAAGCAAGACTTACAAAAAACAAGAACTGATCACTGGAGGAATGAAATATCATCAGCCGAGCTTAGTACAAAATAGGAACAAACAACAATGATAGGACATTTAGAAGTGGATCAACCTATTATTTATATACATGAAGGAATTAGTAGTTTTAGACACTACCCTGTTTTCAGTTTTTGACTGAGCTTTCGGTTCTCGCTGGAGCCTTGTTCACAATGATGTGGTTGCAGTGTGATCAGGTCATTCAAGAATATTCACCTCCCTACACAACTCACAAGAAAAAAACATATTATTTCTATCTTTTTTTTCTCCGAATATGTAAAATGCTCAAGATCTCTCACAATATCTTTTTACTTTTACCATTTATATGTGTATATCGTATTTTTACCATTTAGTCTAGGTTATCTCTAAAGCTATATTATTCTGTCTTCTACTGTAACCGTTTTTAACAAAAACGAATGGTCCGACCTTGTTGCAAACAAAAAGAAAATATATAACGACTGTCTTCCCAATTAGCTTATCTCATAAGATCTTATGATAAGATTCAGAAAAGATTCTTAGTAAGGCCATAAAATCGCAATTGGAAGTACTTAAGATTTGACTCCTTAAAAAAATCTTTCAAAAAAATATCTCAGCACAATTTTAATACGGTCACCAGATGATCCGTCCCTATGGAACCATTAGCGAATATTCTTTTCACTTTAATTCACGACATTCCAACAAACATTTATCCATCGAAAACTTCCTGAGAAATCAAGAGTCCTTCCAGCTCCTGAATGTGCGGATTAAACTCACTATGCTCGAGACCCAGGGGCGGTCCGTCTGGGCGAGTGAAAAATCAGAACAAAAATCAATTTTTTTTTCCGCATCGCGCGCCTCGCACTTGACTTCTCGCTCGCCCTGATAGACCGTCCCTGGGTCTCCGAGGATGTAAACTCACCGTCACTTCTTTTTCTTTTCGAAGGTTGCTGTTTTCATCCAAGAGCCTGTGGTGCTCGCCCTCCTGCCCAGCAATCTTTTCTCTTATTCTCTGGACCTGAACGGATTGGAGGGTATCAAACAAAAAGGTCAATTTGCGATCGTTAAAAAATCAATATTTCTGCAACGCTTTGTTGTTGCTACTTACCACAAACAATCTTAAAACATAATCTGGAAATCCTCATATTTGTCAAAGTTTTGTCGATAATCGCAAAGTATAGAGCATTTGCAAGACTTCAGTGGTTAACTATTATTTACAATCTTAATACGAAGCTCATATAATTGTCACTAAAACACAGGCATGATACTATCCCTCTTCACAGACATAGGCCTTTCTTGTACCTTCTCAAGAACCAACTTTGTAGTAAGATTCATCTCTGTTTTAAACCACCCAATCTCTTCCCCCTATTCTCTCTTCGGAACACACAAAAAATGTCTCCACTGGCCTAGAAGTCTTATATCACCAGGATCGCCGGCCCAGAAGATAAGAAGAAAGTGTCCAAACAATTCAGAAGCGATCGCCACAAAGTCTGACATAATCGGGTATTTAAATAAAAAGATAGGTCGGATATATACGCTACCTTGTCATTCTGAGTTGCTTCCAGTGCCTTTATTCGAACTTCTCTGTTTTCTGAAAGAACAAACGATCATGCAGCACAGCATCAACTGTTGGCCAGAACCCCTTTCATTGTTAGGTAAAAAGAACAGTAACAAGTGCTCAGACATCTGCTTACTTGCTTTAGTTATCCAACTTGAGTGCATGTGTTGCATTTGAAGTTAATTGCGTGAGTGAATAAGAGATTCAGTGAAAGTTAAGGATGAGCGAGAGATGTGGCACAGATCTCGTAAACTTGCCTCTTACATTAACTGAATGTGTAACTTTCTTCTAGTGTGTGTGGCGCACTCATTCGAGATTGGTGAGAATGAAACAGTCAACTGGCAGCAACAAAGTATAGAAAATGCAACATAGCAGCTCGCTCAGCACTCATTTGATTGTGTTGCCTAGTATATTTATGCAACTCCTTGTTCGAGTTCTAGACGTGAAAATAGGTTGTGACATGCTAGTGATGACTTACCTAGCACCGTGGCTTGCTCGGCATTCTCTGTGAGTGTGTTACGTATATCGTTCATTGTATGGGTGTTGGATGTGAAGTACATCTTCAGTTGTGCTAACTCCTCACTGTAAGTAAAAAGACAAAACAAGACACAAAAACTCGATACGTTGTCCATGCATCTCGATATGATGACACCCTTTTCTCTTTTCACTTGATAAGACTTTATCCACACTAACACAATTTGTATTTTTATATGCATTTTCGCTCCTCTCCACAAACCGCATAATGCATATCTCTCTCACTGAGGCACAGAACTTTGAGAACACTTCGGTTTTATACCATAACCCGGACACTAACTGCGATGACACTGTTTTGAAAACGTAAAAGTAACTACCGTTGCATGCGTCATTTCAACGTTTTAGCCCGAGTGTGGACCGGTGAAAATAATACGAAAATCAAGAAAACAAAGTGGAAGTGAAAACATTTACTACATTATGGTCAAAAAAAAATTTCAGAATTTGGAAACGTAATACTGTGGACAGGGCACATGCCCCAACATCTGCTCGAACCAGAGCTTTGGAATCACAAAAATACATAGAAAAGACTGCTACGAAAAACATGTGGGTTGCTAAAGTTATTCTGCCCATTTTGATCAATTTGAATTACAGGTATATTAGGACCTTCTCAAAATTTCCATTCTGTTCATTAATATTGAGCTGCTTGAACTGCCAAATACTGGGTTTGTACAAAATTTACATCTGAATTTAATAACTTTACCGTGACCGTTTCCATGACCTTATTTTAAAAACAAAATCCACGACCTAACAATATAAAAATGTCCCAAAAATTGATGGATCATGAAGCTGTTTGCCATGATTTGACGCTGTAATTTTCCTTCGTTTACACACAGATCTGATTGTCCATAACTTTACATGACCAATTTTGATTTTCCAGCTTTTCTAGGCCTGTTTGATGTGTTGAGATTTTATGTCTTTCCACGTTTTGCATGACTTCTACAAACCCTGCAGAAAGCTTCCAAGTTCAGTGCATTTGTGTGAACGCGCAAGTTGGTTAGAATGTAAGGGATGGCATCGCTCTGTCTCATGGAGCTCTATATCTCAGACTTTACTAAGTTTTGAAAGGCCCAGATGGGATGTCCAGCAAGTTTACATTTCGGTTTCATCAAGTCAAACGAGAGAAAAAAAAACTCACTGTAGTCCGCCAGTATTAATAATTAGACCTAAAGGTCGTTTGGAATAATGAGTACTCTCGTTAGCTTAATTGCGATGGAACTGGATTTTCGATGACAATCTCTAGAGCTACCTATCAAATGTTTTCCAACTGCCGCACGAAACTAAAGACGGGGGTTTAACCAAATCGTTTAGCGTTCTGGATACTACTCCAGACACTCCAACTATGATTGCTGTTAACCCTAACACTGTCCCTAAGGCTTGTCTGCACTTTACACACTACACTTTTTTTTTTAAAAGAACATCGAATTTTGAAATTTTTTGGCGATTTGAGCCTCAAAACGTTCTTAGGATGTTCTTAAATGACCTGTTGCAGTATGACCTCAAAAAGTCAACGGTTCAGCTAATCTCGGACAAAGGAGTGACTGTAAAGAGAATTGATTCTCTTTCAAATTTGTTATTACTTTAAATATGGGCTATGGACACAATGCGATACTGAATGCATGGTAAAACTGAGCTGCGTTGTTATAACTATTGCATCACGTCAACCTTTTGGTCAAGCTGGACTATAGACATTGCTCATTTAGAAACGGGTGGAATAACATGTTCTTAACTAAACTTCAGCCTGAGCTATGTTCTTAATATGTTCTTATAAGTTTTCCCCATTTTCAGCCTCAACGTTCTTATTAAGAAGGTTCTTATAAAAAAGACCATAATATTAATACAAACTATTTTACAATAAATTTTGAAATACAGTCTGTGAAACTCGACACGCGTCAAATTTAGTTCAATTTTTTTCTAACCTGACTGCATTCAACTCATTCCTAACAACATCCACATCTTGTTTAATTAGCATTCGCTCCTGTGTAGCCTTCCCATTAGCCTCCGCGGTCTTTCTCTCAGTTGCTGCCAGTCTTTCAAGTGTCTGTCGCAGCTCATCATCTGTCTCGTCCTGTTTATCTTGAATACTCGACATTGCTTCACCTTCCAGATCCAGTTTTTCCTCAACTAGTGGACTACATGTACAAGGGAGTAACAATTATAAAAATAATTTAAAACACACAATACAGGTAGATAGAAGGGGTTTAAACGAACTAAAAACTGTATTCTCAGTGAAAAGCATCATCAGCATAATTTGCAGGAGTACAGGGCCTAGGGTTGTGTGAAATTTCTTTATCTAGGATCACATAGTCCGATCTTGATTCAGTATTGTTAAATGACTCAAAGGAAACCCAGCTAGATAAACCCGAAATGACAGCCCAAATCAGTCTAAAAAGAAGTAAACCCAATTGTCAGTTAAAGTTTTAACCCTGGATTTTCACCAACTCACTTTTGAATGCAGGAGTTGATACAGAGGTCTATCTAGAAGTGTCCAGAGGTGTCTAGTGGTGTGAAGAAGTGTCCAGAGGGAGAGATGTCTAGGGGCGTATAGAGGTGTCCACAGGTGTATTGATGTGTCAATATTTGTCTAGACATGTCCAGATCGCTAGAGGTGTCTAGATGCTCTGAACACATAGATCTAGACACATTTTGACTCCTCTAAACACCTCTGAACACTTTTAGAAAACTGATGTCTACATTGAAATAACAAAACTATGGAAATCTTGAACTCTATTCAAACAAATCATAGGTCAACGTCACCTAATTACTTCCCTTACAACCTATTTTTTCCTAAATTACATGTATCTACACATTTGCTACAAAAATGTCAATTTTAGTGTTTTTCTCTCTCAGCTCCCTCTCTCTTTCTTTCTCTCTCTCCTGCTGTTAGTCTTTTATTACTAGTTAAATATTTATTGTGAGACTGATCTGCCTCAATTAGCTATTTGCTATCTGTGAGTCAGTCATAATTATATGCAAAAACATTTGAAAAAAAAATTAAATAAAATGTATAAAGTGTGTAAAGACACCTCTATATCAATTCAGTGCACTCTTGCAACTATACTCTCCAATCATGCAATGATGTACCATATAGTTGGCTGCATCATTTTGTGGATACACCATATTCCAAACTTTGGATTCAAAATATTTTCAAAAAGTGTGCTCTCTTTACCAGTTTTTATAGTAGTTAACTGAAAGTGTGATGTGTGTTTACGGTCTAGGTCTTTTACTATGAAGCCCATTAAACCAGGTCCACCTCCGCCAAGCAAGCATTCTTAAAACTATTACACAGATTTCAGCAAAAAAACTCTTACCAGTGCTTCTGTATGTTGACAAGGTCATGTCTCAGCTTGGCATTTCTGTTTTCTACAATGGTGAAATTTAACAAAATATCACAAATTAGTAGAATATGGAAGAAGAAGACATGAAATAATCCGTTTGTTGAAATAACAACCAAAATGGTAAGATCTTGATTATAAAATGAGAAAATTGTCTTTGACAGAGGCCAGATATATGGTAGGAACAAAACTTTCCATTAAATAAAGATAAACAACAACTTAGGTTGCTTTCTATTTGTCCGATCTGACTGGTCCAACCAGTCAGTTCTTTAATAAATGGAACACACGAGTTCTCAGAACTGGTTCTGGCCAGAATGGCCCTGCTCATGCATCAGAGCCACTCAGGTCGGCCAAAACACAAGGATTTGGAGAGTTGTGGCAGGATAGAAGGTATGCACGCACTTGGAGCTTCCCATCTAAACTGCCAGAACCAGTTCTTTTCGGCCGACCAGACCAGACAAATGGAAAGTGACCTTAGTTTCAAGCAGTAGGTTAATTACAATAGCCAGTTCTAGCTACATCAGTTCAAAGTCAAGTGTGTCTTGGTCTTATAATCAGCTAATAACCCCTTGTCACTTTATACTTGCAACCAATTTTCCCAGTTTGTAGACAAGTACGTTGTAAGAGCTCTGTTAACTAACTTCACCCATTTCCTACAACTGACCAATCAGTAATTGTGCAGCCTTACCTGCTTGTCTGACCCTCTCTGTTATTCTGGATTCAATTCTACCTTTGTAGGCACAGTGCCAGCGTAACTCATTGATATCAATTGCACAGGCCTCATGCTCTGCACAGAAAACAAGTCAGAACATTTTCTGGATCAGCTCACCATCTACAATCAAACTCTGTAACTTAAATATATACATACTTACTTCAATTATATACTGATATAGCAATTACAAGTTCCCAAAATTTACATACTGTACAGGTCTCCAACATGGAAGGAACATTGTTTGTTAACCCCACACCACCCATTCTTTTAAAAAATTCCAGAGATTTCTTTGAGACTTGTAATTGCTTTTTGAGAACACTCTCCCCCACCCAATCCTTCAAGAAATTTCTAATTTCGTGAGCAACAACCGAGACCTATGGCTGTCTGCATAAATAGACTATTACAGATCCACACGTTATACCTCTCTGCACAGCAACTGGTAAATCTTGCATCCGTTTGTACGCATGTCTGTCAATCTCATTCCCTAAGTGTAGTACCCGGTCCCTCTCCCTTGCAAGTGCCTGTTCTGTGGTTAGTCTGTCATTTTCCATTCTGCCGAGAAGTGACAGCACCTCATCAAGTATTGCGTACCATCCCAGCACCTCAGTTCCCCCCTCCACATCAGTTTTGGCCGTTGATGGTTTGGACAAGGAAGCCATGCTTGCTGCCAAGCCTGCACTTTGCCCTCTCACCTGTGGGGATGGGAATGATAGTATATGCTCTGTTCTTGTTCAAATTAATATTAAATTTTTCAAAAACAAAATGTACTTCTCTAGCTGCTATAAACTTGCACAGTCTCACATTTCATTCCAATTTCAACCAATTATATTTTTCAAGGCAAGTCTAGTCTGGGATTCACTGTTAAGTTTTAGTATCAAAGATTAGGATTTTGTATCTTGGGTAAAATGGCAAAAACACCATTTCTTTGATGATCTCTCATGCTAATGACAGATCTATATGATCATTAAAGTTCTAACCTTGGTACGTATAATGCATAATACTCAGGTCTAATTTTGGCACATAAAAAACTAAATATGTTGGGAGAGGCACATGCAGTACTTTGATCTTCATGAAACTACATTTATTTATAATGATACAATTTTCTGATCAGTGCCCAAAGATGGTATAAAAAACAATATATTGCAGGCAAAGGCTATAATTTATAGGAGTGCAGGAGTTGATACAGTATAGATGTGTTTAGAAGTGTCCAAATGTGTGCAGATGTGTCCAGACAGATTTAAAAAAACTAAATATGTTGGGAGAGGCACATGCAGTACTTTGATCTTCATGAAATACATTTATTTATAATGATACAATTTTCTGATTAGTGCCCAAAGATGGTATAAAAAACAGTATATTGTAGGCAAAGGCTATAATTTACAGGAGTGCAGGAGTTGATACAGTATAGATGTGTTTAGAAGTGTCCAAATTTGTGTAGATGTGTCCAGACAGTTTTGGATACTGTAGACACATCTGGTGTCCAGAGTTGTCTCAACATGTCCAGCGGTGTCTAGATGTGTCCAGACAGTTCTGGATACCTGTAGACACATCTGGTGTCCATAGGTGTCTAGACATGTCTAGATGTGACCAGAAGTGCCTAGATACTTTTGGGAACATCAAGACAAAGACATCTCTACCATGACACAAGATGTGTCTAGAGGTGTCCAGAGGTGTTTAGAGGAGTCAATACACTTCTGGGTACAACTAGACACTTCTGGACATGTCTAGACATACTGGACGCCAGATGTATCTAGATGTGTCCAGATGTTTCTAGACACTCCTTCACATGTCTAGCTAGACATTTCTAGACAATTTTAGACACCTTTACACACCTCTGGACACTTATAGACATCTCTATATCAACTCCTGCACACCTACTGCAAATTATACCCCATTACAGGAAACAGACCTGAAAACCTCCAGTTTTCTGAACATGCCCCCAAACCACTCTCATCATGGCATGAGATAAAGAACAAAGTTAATTTCTGCAAACTGAAATAAATGTCTGCAACAGATTTTACCTCCAGTACTGCTCCACTAGCAGATGACTCCAATCTTGACCCTGCAATCCCCCCTTCCAGTTCCTCACCAATTGTCCCAAGGGAAGCCGAGCTAAGAAACCACTTTATTCTCCTGCCATGGCTGCTTGCTGAAGACTCTCCTATAGTTGACCTTTCTTGTGCCATTTCACTTGCAATCAACACTTCTTCTGGTGGCCTCAAACTTGACGATTCTGAAATTATTTGTATGTACATTATTTGATACATATATTAACAAATTTGTTTTGCATTGCATTGTAAGCTGAACATTTCGACATTGATGAATCACATTCCTGTTAATTTTTATATTTTTTTTTTCAAAATTTCAATTTTTCAGTGGATCAATAAAAAATCATACCTGATACAGATGTAAGTGGTCTCTGGCACTTTTGATCATATAACTCTCTTTCTGATTTGTACAGCATGTCAATCATGTCCTGTAGCCGGTGCAGATGATTGGTTGCTTTCCTGATACATGGCGAGATGCTCTTGGTCAACTCACAACTTCGGCGTCGCCAAGGTTGGTTGACATTCAATGGCCATCCTTCAGGAAGTGCTAGTACAAGATCTATTTAGCAAATAAAATTAGATTCATGAGCAACTTGTATCATTTTAACACTGTTGATTATGAAATGTTCTTTCTGACAAAGGTCGCAGTAGACCTCCAAATATTTGGAAAAAGAGTGTGTGTCTAGACTTGTTCAGATGTGTATAACAAAGGTGTTAAGAGGTGTCTAAAAGTGTCTTAACACCTCTGTAAAGATTGTTGTTATTGTTGTAACATTGGCGTAGTAAGTTTCTTCTTTCCTTTAAATTTAGATATTGCTACTTTAAATGAACATACCTCTTCCTTCATCACGTTTTTCTTGAACTGATTGAGCATCAACAAGTTCGTTTCCACAAGGCACAAGTTCTCCAGTGTTGGATGCCGAAAATAGTTCTCGTATTTCATTTGCCGGAACGATTTCCAGGCCTGAGCAAGCCATACTACTGTCACTAAAATTATCTGCAAAGTGAATGGACTTTTCAGGGACAAACTCATTTTTACTGCTATTACTGTTCTCTTTCACTGACTCCCTTGAATCAACGAACCCTTTGGCTTCATATTCTTGGCTCAATGTTCCTTGTTTGAGTTTCTCCCGGGGTTTCTGGACATTAGTTTCGCTGCTTTTTGGCGCGAGTTCCACTTTTCGTTTAACTTCTGGCATACTAATTTATAAACTCAACAAATCTACATTGTTTGAACAGAAAATCGCCAAAAAAGATAAAGCTGCAAAAAGTTAAATGTCAAATCAAAGATCATTTTGCGGGCGCCGCCATCTTGGATAAAGTGGGTTGCTAAGCAACATGTTTCAAACATGTCTCAAAATTATCAACACTAAAATCATGGAA
>JAOEHT020037692.1:0-14242 GCA_025448195.2 Parazoanthus atlanticus | reverse complement strand
CTGAATGGGTAACTCCAACAGTGTTTTTTTGTCATGGGACAAGACACAGTCAAGGTGTCGCTATACTCTTCTCGAACAATCACTCAATTCAAGTACAAAATTCCTACATAGATAAGAACGGGCGATACATAATCTTAGATACAATTGTCAAAGATTGTCCTGTTGTTTTAGCCAACATCTATTCTCCAGATGACCTAGAGCAACTATGCGTCTTTTTTCAGAAAGTTTCTTAGATCGTCGATACGTTTTCACCGAATAACAATGTCATTATCGGCGGTGACTTTAATTGCTGCTTATCCGAACTTGATAAAAATGGAGGTCAAACTATCAGAAAGAAAACATACGTATAAATCAATCGATATATGTAGAAAGAAACAGGGGACGTTAAGGCAATAGTTGGCGAAATATTGCTCAGAAGGTTGCTTGCCGCTTAGATTATTGGTTGATCTCGGTCATTTTAGTGCCTGATACTGTCGAAACAGGGATAATTTCTGATCCATTTTCGGACCACTCAGCCGTGTCTCGTAAGATAAGATCAAAAGAATTTCAAAAACGCGGTTCTGGATTCTGGAAGTTCAACAACAGTTTATTGAGCGATGAAGTCTATCTGAGTGAAATTAAAAGATATCTGGGTCACCGAAATAAATATTACGAGGACCTATCAGACTCTCGTTTATTCTGGGATATTTTAAGAATGGAAATAAGAGCATTTTCTATTAATTACTGCAAAGAAAAAAGCGTGAATCTGAATTGAAGGTCAAAAGTGCATGAGACGTACATGAAGTCATCCAAGACTGGATTAGCGGTTTATTTAGATGTCGTGCAAGATGGCCAGAGAAGGGTAGGAAAAGCACAAAATATGTTTTTCAACCTGTGTAATGATTTCACCGTCACGGATCCTAAGCAAATCTAAAAGAACTACGGAAAGCTGTTTATAATAACATGTACAAGTCACTTAAAGCCAACGTTCTACCGGTTTTTCGAAAATGAAAACACACCAAGACTCGATGAAGCGAAACATGTGGTGCTCCATTCATGACAGAATCTGAGTGCTTAAAGGCTGTAAATGAACAATTTAAGGGTAATAAATCTCCAGGTTGTGATGTGTTTATTGCTGAGTTCTATCTTTTCTTCTGGGCTCTGATGAAGTAAAATATTATCCGGTTCGTTGCTTCAACTATGATTTTGAACATGACGAAATGTCAGTTGACCATTTTAGCGGTGTAACATCTTTAGTTTCAAAAAGCGAGATACATTTACTGTTCTTGGAATATTGGAGGCCCATTTAACTCCTTAATAAGGATTATATAATACAAAAAAGATCATTGCTAATAAAATACTACCGATTCTTCCTCATTCAGTTCACCCTTGTCAATCCGGTTATGTCAAAGTGCACAGTGTAGATGTTTGAAAACATTCTCAAGCACAATATTCGAGGCGTCGCTTTATTTCTCGACTTCAAAAAAATCTTTTTGACTCTATAGAATGGTCCTAGATTCATAAAGAGCTGCAGACCTTCGATTTCGGACCTAATCTTGTGAAATGGATAAAAACCTGGTATCGGAACTCTTTTTAAAAGCTTAAAAGCTGTGTGACAAACAATGGGTAATCTCGTAGCTCTTCAGTTAAACTAGAACGTTCTGTCCGTCAAGGCAATCCTTGTTCGGGATTGTTATTGTACTTGACATTGAACTTCTGTCAATTACTATACGTTCGGACACTGAAATCTCAGGAATCAAGTTGGTGGCAATAAAATTGGCAAATCATCACTGTTTGCGGATGATATTACTGTTTTTCCAAATGATGTTCATTCGGACCACCACATATTAAATATAATCAAACTGTTTGGTGTGTGTTCAGGACTGAAACTAATTTTTTTCGAGAAAACTGAAGCACTTTGGCTTGGTGACTCAAAAAGCAACCCATCTGACCATTCCTTGCCAGTTAAGTCGCCTTTGAAGCTATTTATGCAGTAAGCTGTTATTTCTCCTTTGATATAGGATTAAATGAATTCTTGATGTTAAGCAAATCTTACGTTTTTGGAAACAAAGCGACTTCACCGTTATCAGCAAAATATTGACACTTGAACCGCTTGCAGTGTCCAGGTTAGTTAACCGGTCGTCAGTCCTAAGTCCGCCCTTATGCTTCTACGACGAAATAGATAAACTTGCAATTAACTTCAGTTGGAATAGCAAACCATCAAAAATTGGCCCTATTGATAAAGGAGGTCTTAAAATGAGAAATTTCCTTATTTTTCATAAAGTATTGAGTACCCTGTGGGTCAAGAGTCTCAATAATGCTAATGATAACGCGCAATGGAGCTTAATGAGTCTATCCCGACAGAATGTCTAAAGTAATAAGGAGGATTTTTCCTGTTTAAATCTAACCCGGATTTCCAAAATCTTAATTTATCCGATTTATCTGATTTTTACGCACAGATGATAAGAAACTGGTGTGACTACATAACGATAAATCAAACGAAAATTACTAGCAAGTTACAAGTTCAAAATCAGGTTATTTGGGACAAAAAATATATTAAAGTGACTTATTCTTCAATATTTTACAAAGCAAGAGTAATGTCTATATAAGACTTGTTAAGCGAGAATAACAGATTCTTAAAGTTCGACGATTTCTGTGAAAAATATAATGTTCGATGTCATTTTCTCGATTATGCCTCGTTGATTATTTCAGTTCCACAGAACTGGAAGTCTCTTGAGGTTCCCGACAACGTTGCCACAATACAACTAGAATTAACTCTATGAATTGCAAGAAAATGTACAAGAAGCTGGTAGGTGTTTTCTCTGTATGACATACCGAGAATCTCTTTCACTGGGTTTCCTAATAAGTCGGCGTTTTCCTCTAATACCCAGCTCGGTATACCGTCGGGTTCGGGTGCTTGGAAGATTTCAGATGCAATAGTTGTTGATACACAGAGTTCGCAGTGGTCACATCGGTAAGGACATCGGTCGGAAGGGGGTGCAGCAGTCAGTGGTGAGAAGGAAGCCATAGGTGACAGAAACTAATGACCAGATCGCTGACCACACTGCGCCCTATACCCATAACGGAATTGTAAAAAGCACACGAAAGTATCATTGTTGTGTCTTGAAGGTACCAAGTTACAGGCGAACATACGGGGTCGAATAATTGAATAATTGGATGTCAGGCTCGAATGACCTATTTTTTGGACTGTATTTGGGCGTACAACTTTTATTCACCCAACAGGTTTCAGTGACCTAACTGGACCAACTGACCCACTTGGCCAACTGGACCCACTGACCCAACTGATCCACTTTTGGACCGACTGATCCAAGTGAACCATTCAACTGGACCAACTGACCCAACTGGACCAATTTACTTAAGTAGACCAACTGACCCAACTGGACAAACTAAACCAACTGGACCAACTGACCCAACAGGACCGACTCACGTAACTGGGCCAACTAATCCAGCTGGGCCAACTGACCTAATTGGATCAACTAACCAAACTGGACGAACTGATCCAACTTGACCAACTGACCCAAGAGGACCAACTGACCTAATTGGACCAACTGATCCAAGTGCACTAAGTAACCAAACTGGACCAACTGACCAAACAGGACCAACTCACCTAATTGGATCAACTGATCCAAGTGGACCAACTTACCAAACTGGATCATTTGAACCAACCTGTCCAACTGATCCAACTGGACCAAATAACCAAACTAGACCAACTGACCCAACAGATTCAACTGGACCAGTTGGCCTAACTGGACCAACTGACCCAACTGGACAAACTGGACAAACTGGACCAATTGGACCAACTGACCATACTGACCCAACTGGATCAACTGACTCAACTGGACCAACTGACCCAACTGGACAAACTGGACCAATTTGACCAACTGACCATACTGACCCAACTTGACCAACATAACCTAACTGGACCTACTGACTTAGCTGTACCAACTGATCCAACTCAACCAACTAATTCAACTGAACCAACCGACGCAACTGGATCAACTGACTCTGCTCGACCAAGTCACCCAATTGATTCAACTGGACCAACTGACGTAACTGAACCAACGGACCTAACTGAACCAACTGACCCAACTGGACCAACTAGCCAACTGACCCAACAGGACCAACTAACCAAACTGGACCATCTGATCCAGTTCATCCAACTGGACCAGCTGATGAAGATGATAAAATGATTAAGCTGAAAACAAAAATTCAAGAGAAGGATAAAAGATAGTAAACGAAACATGAATTCACATTAAATACTTAATTGTTTTACTTTGTTGATTCACCACAGACTGTATAAACTATGTATGCTAGATAAAACAGCAGCAATTACTACCATGTATGTTGTCTTAGTCCTTTTACTAAATGTTGTCCTAGGGTGTAACCAGTGGTGGGAGGACCTCGCCTCCTTTTTCACAACATTTTGACCAAAACAAACCATTTTCTGTATAATTGTCAATAATTTTGTTTGTAGACATGTATGCATGATCAAATCAAGTTCTTAATTAGTCAATGTTTATGTCATTAAATACTATACCTTATTTTTATACCTAGGCAGCTATTTGAAGGTGAAGTAATTGTTCATTCAAACAGATGAAAATCGAGTTGCACACGTGCGATCAGATATAGTTTTGAGTGGCATTACTGACACATTTGTTTTTTGTTTGAACTGTAGGCTTCTTCAGCTGAGAGTCATCGTCTGTTTCATGTTGCTTGGTTTTGGCAGGGCTTTGAATGTTCTCGTTCCCTACACATACAAATTGATTGGTATTTAATGTTTATCATTTTCTAGTGTAAATCTAATTAGCTTTAGTAATTTTATGGAATTCTATTTTCACATGCTACATGCACCCAATAGGACCCATTTGTTATTTATTTGAAAGTTGGTACAAAAAGGTATACGATTTGAAATGTTGCAATTACACTGCCTAATGTTTTTTTCTCCAGATTTGAATGATAATACGTGGCCGCGTGGAGATAAGGTTTTTATCTTTGAAGGTTGAAAATAATTTTTCATGATTGAGCGAAGTAAAATAGAATTTCTGTCTCCAAGGGGCTATGTTATCTGTCTATTTATAAATTTAGGTCAAATATTCAGTAAACCTTTGCAATTCTTCATAAGTGTTCAGTAAATCATCGGAAGTGTTTGGAAAACTGGGAAGTGTCTGGAAAATTTCGGGAAAAATATAGAAAACAAGTTTTAAAGTAATCGTCAGAAACCTCTGGAAGGTGTGGAAAAAGTTTTCAAAACGCTTTTTTGCGATTCTTGAGAAATTTTGGAGAAAATCTTCGAAAAATATGTAGAACCTCCGGAGAAAAACAACTACAGTTACAGTAACTGTTGTTACAGTGCAGCAGAATCCAAACTCACGAAAAAAGCAGGAATTTGGAACCACCTTATATTTTTAAAATTGACGCAATTTCATTATTCGGTTTCGCGTCTTTGTATTTTGCGAAACGAGTTGGTTTGGCAAATTTATATTTTGCGAAACGAGTTGGTTTGGCAAATTTGTATTTTGCAGAACGAGTTGGTTTGGCAAATTTGTATTTTGCGAAACGAGCTGGTTGCAAAAATTTGTATTTTGTAAAATGACGTTTTTGTCACGCAATTTCATTATCGGTTCCTTGCACACTTGTTGAATGGCATCCGAATTATATACATTCTTTTTTGAAAAACAGGGTTTTCATTTCCTAATTCGCAAAGTACAGATTTGTATTTTGCGAAATAATTCTCAAAATACAAATCATTTATTTGTAGTTTGCTAAATGATTTCGTTTCGTTTCGTTTCGCAAAGTACAGTAAGCCGTGCCAGGTTTTATACACCCAAATCTCTGGATTGCCCCATCAAAATTTTTTCAAGTTTCACACTCATTTACCGCCTTAGATAATTTGACATACATGTCTATTTGGTGCATTTTAAACCCAAAATTGTTAACAGTTGTACTCTTTAAGGTGACTTTCATTTTACATATTTAGCTGCATTCAAACCTTTGGATTCAGTCTTATTTCACCATTGCTTTGTGCATGATGACATTCTGTAATTTATTATCTTTTCAGTTGACTATCTGACCCCAGGGCAAGAGAAAGTGATAAAAGAGCCATGGAAGTTGGTTGTTATTTACGTGTCACTGAGGTTTCTTCAGGGTGGGGGGACTGGTAAGTGTAAATTTATGTGTGTTTAACCTGGTTTCCTACCCCCCCCCCCCCCCCTCCACCATGGGAGGGCGAGTTCTTACTTCCTAAGAATTCTTCTGGGATTGTGTTGTTGGCGCCTCAAGATGGTCACCCCTGTGTAGTAAAATCAGCAAAAACACTTCTAAATTTAAAAAATTCATGTAGTCAAAATAACAAGTTTCCTTCTTGCAGCTGGTATTGGAGTGATAAACAATCTTCGTGCGTTCCTTTGGATCAAAGTGCAACAGTTTACCAGCAGGACTCTGCAAGTCAAACTCTTTGCTCATCTTCATAGGTACTGTATAACAAAACAACTAGCTGGAGGACGTTATATAACCAAAGAAAATGATGCTAGATAATCAAAGAAAAGTTGAAAAAATGGAAAGTCTGAAAATTGGTATATAATATATATCAAAGGGATCATAGCAGAGAAACGATGCTTTGGAAATGTAAGTCCACAGATCGGATTTTTTACTTTTGAATTTCCCGGTGCCGCCATCTTGAAATGTGACGTGTTACGATTGCAGTGCCAGGCTCCACTCTCATTCGCTCACATTTTATGTTAGACAAGAATAGAGCCTGGCACTGTTTCCAAGATGGCAGCACAGTTTAGAAGAATATATCATCTTTTCATCTTAGACAGTTTTCTGTGTTTGATCAATTCCATAATTCTCATAACCAAACAACTTACTTTGCTTGGATAATGCAAGGAGAAGATACATGCTAAGAAACTGGTTAGTGCTGCAAAAATGGTTAATATTGATGTCTGGTTACAGTGCTGTATGACAAAGTAACTGTGATTCTTGGAACTATTTCACTCAATAAAGACCAGTACTTGATCGGTATGAGTATACTGAGATACTGACGATGATTATTTCTAGTGCATATTGGTACTCCTCTATTAAGTAGGCTTGTTTTATGCGTTTTGCTTTTTGTTTCAGTCTGTCCCTGAGGTGGCATTTGGCTCGAAGGACTGGTGAGGTGATCAGGATGGTGGACAGAGGGGCCAACAGTATCTATCAGTTGCTCAGGTACATTCGATGATGATGATGGTCCAGATAATTCATATTTGGGTGATGATGAAGGTGGTGAGAAAATAACGATTGCAGTGATGATGATGATGGTGATGATGATAATGATGACGGGACAGTGGTGGTAGTGGTGGTGGAGGTTGTGGTAGTGGAATAAATTTGCGAATGCCATTTAAATAATTCAACCCTTTCTCTGCATCTTTTCACCAACAAACATTTATTATTATTGTGACGTTTTCAGTTTTTCGAGGTGGGGACTTATTGGAAGCGGAAGATACTTCAAATACAAAAAGATTCAGGGTGTGTTCGTTTCGGACTATTCTGTAATAGGAATATCTGGAATATTCAACTTAAGTGTTCGTTTGGGAGCATTCTTATTCCAGAATACTTGGAATACATTCTGTGTGGCAGAATACTCAGAACACACTCTTAGTCCGGATTAGGAATAGTTGGAATATCCCAAATGAACGCATCTAGGCTGATAAGTGAATTTCAAGTTAGGTGTACCAAGAAGTGTAAAAGTGGAACCCGGCAGCTTCAGGATTTCCACCCCCACGTTGTGTCATGCCTGTTTACTGAACAAAGTCTCTATTGTCTGCAGCTATCTCTTGTTCAACATCTTTCCAATGATTGCTGATATCATTGTGGCCATCGTGTACTTCTCCCTGTATTTCAACGGATGGTTTGGACTCATCGTGTTTATCACCATGGTTTTGTATATTGGTGAGGAGACAGACACGTTTTGTCTTTCAAACGTTTTTTGTTACATTTGTTGTCATGTTTAACTTTTGAAAATAGTTTCCGTAAAATACTTGTAAAGTGAATGGCAGCATTTTAGTATTTTAAGATCTTTAAGATTTTTATCTGCTCTGATGATCTTATTCTGGAAGTAAAACAGTTGCAAGAACCATAGAAAGTAATGATTCTGAAGTCATAAAGTTTTGCTGACCTCTTCTTGTAAACCCTGCTTACCACTGGAGAAAGATCGTTCTCCACGGCGAGGAGATTAAAAACGTGCCACTTGGCTTCGCGCAGCAATGATTCAACAACGATTTAACTACCTGACGGTCCTGAACTGCAGCCACAAAGAACGGACAGACAAATTTCAGTGCTCGTGGTGGCCAATGTTAGAAGAAACGAGAACCGCAAGCAGAACTTTGACTTTGGCACTTTTACAATCATAAGATAATAATGTTCTATAGTTGTGTTTCTATTTGACAGCATTCATGTGTTATCGAAATTTAAACTAATTGTATAATAATTCGTTCTTCTCAATAGTTTTCTAAACATGCATTTTGTTATTTTTTTCATATTTTGATGTTTTTGACCCATTTATAGGGATTTCAGAACTTAAATTTCAAAATTTTCCGGAGGAGCATGCCCCCGGACCTTCCCTTCAGCGCTTCCTCGGCTCCCCCACTTTTTAAGGTGCTCCGCGGTCCCTGTAGTGTTTTATTCATGTGTCTGACTGTTTGTTATGAATAGGTCAAGAAATTGTGAAGGTAGTAGTCGGCTGAGATAACAAAACATAAATTTAGTAAAGCAACTGATCATCAGAAGGATACCTAAAATGTGAGCAATTTTCCAGTTGGTTTCGGCTCCATCAAATCATGAAGACAAAATGCTCCTCAATGCATTTATAATCTTGCTTTTGACATAATCCAGCAGGAATCGCACAGTCGAATCGTGGAATTTGAGAGTACGTTTCCAGGCCTAAAAAGTCATGGGTTTAGGAAAATGATCTAAAGTCTTGGAAAGTCATGGAACTCACTTCCAATTTGTGCCTGGACTGATTCTTCTTGTATGAAATTAAAATGCCCAAAAAAAAACCAACTGGCAGAAAAATAAAATGTGAAAATAGCGGGAAGAGGGGTCTTGTTTAAGTCATGAAAAAAGTTGTAAAGTCATCGAATTTCTTTCTCAAGTTACTGTTTGAACACTGCCCAGATCTGAAGTTACTTTTGTAGGCTTAAACTTTGTGAAACGAGAAACAAGTGTTTCATTGTTCGTGATATGTGAAATGACTGTCAGTTTCTTTTTCATAAAATGTGGTCTTAACAACCCTGTTGGAACATCATATATAACATAAAGTCCGTAATTATTTTGTGTTTGCGTCTTTATTTGCATTCTGCGAATGACTATAAAATCCCTGTGAAATTATCATCTAATCTCATTTTATTTCATTTCAAATATTGAACCCTTGCAGCATTTACTATTATCATCACTGAATGGAGAACAAAGTTTCGTCGTGAAATGAACGAAAAGGATAATGCTGCAAAGGCCAAAGCAGTTGATTCACTTCTCAACTTTGAAACTGTAAGTATGTCTTTATGGAACCAGTTATACTGGTTGTGTGAACCAGTTATACCTGTTATATTCTGTTTTCTCTGGAGCTTGGCAATGTTCCTCTTATTAGTATTGAGCCACACGGTTGAGCAGTAGTACAGCTTGGTGAATCCGAATTGAAATGCCAGCTGGCATAGTCCCAAACTAAACTGGAAGTTGATAATTTCCAGGTTAAGTATTATGGTGGAGAAGACTATGAAGTTGGAAGACTGAATGAAGCTATACTTAACTATCAGGTGCGTTGGTCAGGCTTAGCATTTTAGCAATTCATCACTGATAGTAGTTTTACTTCTATTTTTCGTAATTTTGTCATTTGATTTTACCAGAGTTGATAACTTGTAATGCATATGTATAAATATATACACGCGCAATATAAATTTTATTCATTACTATTGTAATTATTATTATTATTATTATTACTATTTACTATTATGATGATGATTATCATCACCACTATAAATTATTTATAGCCTACATATGACACAACAAACCAGTGAATACGAAAAGCGACTAATACAGCCACTGAATGCTCTGTTCTTTTTCGGATTTAATTTGTTTCTTTGAATAAAGTAGAAATAAAGGCAGTGTCGCAGAGCAGTGTAATGCGCTGACCCGTAGCACTGAGGTCCCGAGTTCGAGTCCTCTGACCGCCGACCACGCTGGTGTATACAGCCTTAGTATTATTTGATTATTTTATGTATTATTTACAAACTCGATGCATTAGCTGTACTGGTAGATAGAGGCCTATTAAGCCTCAATCTTCAAGTATAAATAACGTATATCTATTTTGTATTTCATAACAATAATTCTTGTCTGTGTCAGTAGCTGTTCAGTTGTAGGATGACTTCTGAATGGTTAACAACCATCATAAATCATAAGTAGATCAGTATAAGAAACTCCATCTCCTTCCCCTCTTTTTTCCTTTTTTTCATTTGTTATGTCTTCCCATTCTGTTGTTTCTTCTTTTTTCTTCCTTCTCTCCTTTGCTCTCCTATAATTCTTTTTCTTCCACTTCCTCATGCCATTTCTCAATTTTCCCTATTTGAAGCTCGAACATTGTTACTATTTCCTTCCTCGCCTTCCCTCTTTCTCTTTATTCACCCTCATCTTCTGACAGTTTAGCAATTGTGCAGTGGCGTTTTGCTCGACATATCAGTGGACTTAAGTAACTAAAAAAGTGTTGATATATTATATAGGCAAGTGAATGGCAGACCATCGCCTCCTTGAATGTACTGAACCAGTCGCAGAACATTGTCATTACACTGGGGCTTCTGGCCGGTACCCTCTACTGTGCGAGTTTGGTGGCCAACGGAACACTGGTGGTAAGCATGTAGCCTCGCCTTCTTCACGTTCGCGTGACCTGGTCACTCAGCTTATCTTTCAAAATAGCGGATGATGAATCAAATCAAATTTTTCCTCAACATAAAAAGAAAATAACATCTGAAGGTTAAGTGCGATAAGTAAGCGGTGCGTCATGCCTATGCAAATCGAGTTATGCCGTTTAGCTACGCGATTGTTTTTTGTTTCAGTCTGTCTTTCGAATTGTTTCTTCCGTGGTCGTCGCTTTTTACAGGTTGTATGTTCGTTCCTCAGCAGAAATAAGTGAGACCAACCAACAGAAGCGATTCTGACTTTCCATCTTACATCTATTTTAAAGACGTCTCCAAACCCTAGATCGAGTAACGTGTACTCTTATTAATTAAACTTGTTTTGAAAGGAAATTGTAGAAATCAGTAATTTGAGCAATGTGTCGTGCAATCGCATAGAACAGATTCATCTGTGTTCCTCGTGATACACAGGGATTGAAAATGAGTCAAAATGGAAACATATATCTCAATCCTTCATTTACCTTTTTGCAACTGCATTAAGTTTGCTGCAGCATTTTATTAAATTTTTATTTCCTGCTCCTATCCTAACATTTTGTCAAAAAAATCCGTAAACTTAAAAATTGAAAAACTGTGGCCTTATTGAACTTGTGATTTTTAGCTTGAAGTTTTCTTAAACTTCTAAAAAGATCAATAAAATTAACTTAACATTACTTAAACTCCTGAGCGTTAAGAACTGTATCGTTGACACATTTTAACTCAAGCTTAAATAACTTTTCAACACTGCTTAGCATTTGATAGTTCAACTGCAGTTCTCTTGTTCATTCAATGTTCTTAAAAGCGTTTGCACTGCTCTTTCAGGTCGGCGACTTCGTTATGTTTATTACATACATCGTGCAACTTTATGTACCACTCAACTATTTTGGTACATATTACAGGTGATAAAATCTGTTTTTACATTGATAACTCATACTAGTTTAATAAAAACACACGTTTTGTTAACGCAACTGTGAATTATGATGTGAAAACGGTGCATACCGTATCTTCTAAAAACGGTTGTTCGTGCAGTTAATTGTGCAACTGTCTATGTGTGTTGATGGGTCTTTTTTATTTTTGTGTACGTAACACACATGTTTTTACGTGTGTATTGTATGTGTGTTCACGCTTTTTATTAAGAATCAGATAATTTTCTTAATAATTATGTGTAAGTATTTTTAGCTTTTTTGAATCTAAATTGTTTGTGTTTGTGTGTACTAAATGTGAGATTAAGTCTGACTTTGTTCTTAACTATTGTTACTATTTGGACAAATCTGAACCTCGGTAGTCTTATAAAGTTTGTTCTTATAAAAGCGAGTGTGTTACGCACGGCTTTGTGGGTATGTATGTGTACGATTTGTGTACATCCAGTGTGCAAGTTTCATTATAAACATGCATATTTTTTAGTTTTTCTCAGTCTAAATTGTTTGTGTCTGTGTACTAAAAGTGTATTTGTATCTAACTGAAATTACTTGTTCAGAATTTTGCTTTATTTTGTACGAGAAGGAATTACTATATTTTTTCATCACTGATAATTGTACAATTAATTATTGATACTTTTTAAACCCAACGGATTCGTACAAGAGGTCTTTTTAAGCCATGGATTATAAATTATAATAGTAATAACAATGTAAATGCTTCCTTTTTGTGCCACAGGATGATCCAACAGGCGTTTATTGACATGGAAAACATGTTTGACCTTTTCCAGCAAAAACGCGAGGTAAACCTCAGATCTCTGTTATTATGTCAATAACATGACTTTAGAGGGCATATTGTATATTTTAGCCCATTATGATGACACTACAAGGGACCAAAATAAGCAGTTTGCCGGACAAAAGTCATTTTATTAATATTATCTTCGATACACACGACCAATTTATATAGAAAAACTGCAACTAATGTATATTCCAAGCAAATATGTAACACGATATCACGTGACGTGCCACAAATTCATTAGCATCCCGCCACCTGTACAATTTTCAAGAAGGCAATTTTGCATTTGGCCGCACATATTGATGACAATATCTGTTGATGAAAGTTGCTTTTCATGAAACATTTTGTAACAGTGAGTTAGAATTTAGTTAGGCTAGGATAGACTGGGTTAGATCAAGTTAAGTTAAATCTAGAGTAGCTTTTAGATAAACGAATTATTTCGCATCGTTTCTGTCAGAGGTCTTCAACATTCATATTCTCAGGAACCAGAAAATACGTCCTCAGAGACACAGTCGAGCGAGAGAAAATACTTTTTGGATTGTTGTGGCTCAAAGGTGATCATATAAACAACAAATATCTCGCAGGTAGTCTCGAACACAATAAATGCTTGCTGGTGGAAGGGAATACCAATTGTTTTCATGGTCCGGACACGATTTGTTTACTTTCTCTTTACTATCAAAGTCTAAGACTTGAAAACCTGCCTTTAATTTTTTAAAATAATTTCAGTGACTGATGTAAATAAATATGCCGCTGTGAAATAAATAACAATTCACACAGTTTTAGCCTTCCCGAAGACACAGGTCGTGGGGATGGATAATCCAGTTTTGAACGAACAAAGAGAAAGTTTCAATATATATTATACAAAGTCGCAAAACGTACAGTCAATGTTTCAGTAAACGTATGATGTTGTCCTTCAGTAGCATTGTTTGGATAAAATTAAAGTTATTTTAGTTTTATTTAAAATTAAAGTTACTTTAATTTTATCAATGTTTCAGTTTCCCCTAGTATTCTTTTTCTTCTCTTGGTGCAAAAGGTTGCAATAACTCAGGTCGTTAAACTCCCAAGGGAAAATTGAAGTATTAAATAACAACAAGGCTTTTTGAATTTGAACCGTTATATTCCACTTTTTGCTGCACAGAGCCGCAGTAAATATTACTTATGCAGAATTTGAACTGGTTTGAGTTGACAGCTAGTGTTTTGGTAGATACCGCACGCCAGTTTGTTCGTCTATGGTTGGAGATAGATATAACCTTGGGCCCAGTGCCCATTTCTCACCTCACCCCTGGTGAATATGATTGAAAACCTTTTTTAGTACAAACCACCCAACTTTCTACGGTCGAAATTGACCTGATTGTTGTTTGTGTACAGGTTCGGGACATTCCCGATGCTCCGCCCCTGCAAGTCAGCAACGGACTGGTGGAGTTTAGAGATGTCAACTTTTCATATCGACCTGAGTAAGTGCTGTTTGTTGAAGGGGAAGAGAGGGGAGGGGGAGGATTTAGAGATGAAGACTTTTCCTACCACCCCGAGTAAATGCTGTTTGAGAGGGGGAGGGGGATGTGGTGGAGTTCAGAGATGTAGACTTTACCTACCAACCTAAGTAAGTGCTATTATGT